>JAJDFG010000224.1:390000-451494 GCA_021039105.1 Scomber colias | reverse complement strand
GCAAATAAATGTATTTCCTGCGCGTTGAATGATTCCTCCGAGTCTCTTAAAATGACTCAGGGTGAATCCCACCAGACTTTACTCTGTGCTGCTGTTACTGTTTGAGCGGTGAGAAACAAATGCCTGCTCTCCCTTTAACCCTTGTGTCGTCCTCCCGGGTCAAATTGACCCCATCTGTTTTGACTGTTCCTTCTTTCCTTCCTTCAGTTCTTCTTTCCTTCCCTCCTTATTTCCTTTCTTCTGTCCTTATTTCATTCCCTCCTTCTGTCTTTCATTCCTTCCCTCCCTCCCTCCTTCCTTCCTTCTTTCCTTCCTTCCTTCCTTCAGTTCTTCTTTCCTTCCCTCCTTACTTCCTTTCGTCTGTCCTTCTTTCCTTCCCTCCTTCTGTCTTTCCTTCCTTCCTTCCTTCCTTCCTTCCTTCCTTCCTTCCTTCCTTCCCTCCGTACTTCCTTTCTTCTGTCCTTCTTTCCTTCCCTCCTTCTGTCTTTCCTTCCTTCCCTCCCTCCCTTCCTCCTTCCTTCCCACCCTCCCTCCCTCCTTCCTTCCCTACCTCCCTTCCTTCACTCCTTCCTCCCTCCCTCCTTTCCTTCTTTCTTCCTCCCTTCCTCCCTCCTTTCCTTCCTTCTTTCTTCCTCCCTTCCTCCCTCCTTTCCTTCCTTCTTCTTCTTCCTAACTTCCGTCCTTGACTCCAGGACGACAGGAGGGTTAAAAATAGCCACAGTTGTAAAAAAAAAAGAAAAAAGAAAAAAAAAGGCCTATTACTGATTTTATGTAACCACCACTTTCATCATTGTTCACATTACCTCTCCTGCCATCACCTTCATAATTATGTTAGACAAACTGTAGCAGGCTGGAGCACGCAGCACAGACCCACGCCTGGTCATTTCACTCCATGAGGATCTCCCAGTATTCACCGTATAGATCCACTAATGTCGCCACACACACACACACACACACACACACACACACACACACACACACACCATGACTTCACAGCAAGGTAGGCAGAGTTCCTTATCAACGGATCTGAAAGGAGAGAGACGAGGAGGATTACTAGACCAAAGTCTGAGACTGTAGCACAGTGTCATGTCATGGTTAGGTACATAACGTCCTGTACATTACACACACACACACACACACACACACACACACATACACACTGTACTGTACTGTTCTATACATGGCAGGGTAGCATTAAAGGCTGGAGTCAAGCTAAGACAAATAAGGGTGTGTCCGTACAAGACTTGAGCTTTTCTAACATGACTGTAAAATGACAGCGTTTATCTTAAAGCCAGAGCAGGATGTTTTATTCATACATACAGCGGAGAGGTGTGCTGATCGTTATCTGTGCAGTAGTAGGGCAGGGTTAACATGTAGGCTGGCTGAGTGTTAGGTAAGGTCCTTAGCTGCTGACTCACACTATGAGCTTTTCACCCAGTTGGCTCTCTTGGCTGATGTATGCATTTATAAATATGTCAACCTGAGACCTAAAACAGAATGGATGCAAATAATGTTGAGCTATTCTTATTTTGATGTCACATTCTTCAAATAGTTAATTCTGACATTCTTTGACTTTTAATTTACAATCATGCATAAAAAAATATCTTCGTTGTAGAGAAGCAGGAATATTTTTGCCTCATAAATCTTTCCTTCCTTCCTTCCTTCCTTCCTTCCTTCCTTCCTACCTTCCTTCCTTCCTTCCTTCCTTCCTTTCCTTCCTCCCTTCCTTCTTTCCTCCCTCCTTCTCTTTCTTTCCTCCCCCTACCTTCCTTCTTTCCCCTTTTCCTTCCTTCTTCCTCCCTTCCACCCTTCCTTCCTTCCTCCCTTCCTTCTTTTCTCTTTTCCTTTCTCTCTCCTTCCCTCCCTTCCTTCCTTCCTACCTTCCTTCCTTTCCTTCCTCCCTTCCTTCCTTCCGTCCTTCTTCCTCCCTTCCATCCTGCCTTCCTCCCTCCTTCCTCCCTCCTTTCCTTCCTCCTTTCCTTCCTCCCTCCTTTCCTTCCTCCCTTCTCTTCCTTCTTCCTCCCTCTCATCCCTCCTTCCTCCCTTCCTTCCCTCCTCCCTCCCTCCTTTCCTTGAACAGGAGGGTTAAAACATGAGCTACGCTGGGCTGGATTTATCTCACATTCATTCGTCTGTTGTTCCCGGGAACTTTTTTTTTTTTTTTAAGAATGAACATCACTGTCTCGAGGCTGATTGCAGCGAGCGCACGGAGCAAAAAAAATGTATTTTTATTGGAAACAGGTTGAAATAATACTTTGCTAAAGGCTACAATCAGACTGTGCAGACAACACAGCGGCTGTGATTGGGTTTGCTTTGTTTTTCCTGGCACTGCATTACCGGCGCAGACCTTCTCTGTGCCACCGGTCTGTATATAGTATTTGACAGCGTATGTGAGAGTAGCCTGCAGGCGCCTACAGCACAGCAATGCTGAAACCTCATTCCACGAGTGTAAAGTTAAGAGAGAGAGAGAGAGAGAGAGAGAAGGAGAGAGAGAGAGACAGAGAGAGAAAGTGGAGGTGAAACTGGAACTTCAAGAGTCTGTTGCTAAACGTGAGAAAACCTCATTTATAAAGCACGTTGCTCATTTCGTAATAATTCAAATGACTAAAAAAAAAATTCAGCCCTGGAACATAAATAAGTGTGTTCAATGCAAATGGTGAATTAATTAAGAAACAATAATATATCTGTTTTTAACCGACATTAAAGACGCCCTTCTCCTTTAACATGTATAAAAATACTCTTCTTAGATTCATTATTAGTGTCTGATGTGATGATTCTCTCACAAAACACTCAAATTAATTCATTAAAATAATTAAAATCTCCTTCTTTGAAACATGAGAATCTATGAATATGCAAATATTGCTCATATGTGTCCGTTGGTTTTTCACATCACTCTCACTTCAGTTGCATACTCGACCATGATTTGCTCCAAAGTACAACAATTCATTTTTGTTTCAGTCAGCTTTCTGGGAAACTGTTTGATTTCTGGCTGGAAGTGGGATGAGAAGATCATCCTTCACTCTTACATTTAGTTATAATCACAAAGGTTTCGAAATTCTAACAGCAGGCACAGTAGCACATACTTGTTTATGCTAGAATATGAGAGGTGGTAAACAGAAAAAACAAATATGAAAGAAACTTCTGAAGTCAGTGGAACGGCAACTAACTGAGTCAGGACTCGATATGACTCTTTTTCTGTTTCTCACTTTAACTCATATCTCTCTCTCGTTCTCTCTCTCTCTTCCTTCCTTCCTACCTTACATTCAGTCTCTGTCTTTCCTGTCTGTGTGTCTGTGTGTAGTTGTGTCTTCAGAAGGCATACTATACGACAGAAGTTAACATATGCAAAAAAAAAACAACAACCCAACCCACGAGTGATAGAGGGAAGCTAGCAGGACTTGCGTTATTTGGCACCGCTGTGCACTTTGATGCAGAGAAAATGGAAAATCCACCAAGGACAGAAGTGAGTAATAAGAGACACACGCAAAAGTAAAAGTAGTTGGAGGCTTGAAACGCTTCACAAGGTCTGTGTTTGTGTGTGTGTGTGTGTGTGTGTGTGTGTGTGTGGTTCCTGTGACAGCATGACATCTATATCAACCTACTGCAAACTGACTGCTTTTCTGTGAAATTAAAACTCTGTGTGTTTCTGTAAACTGAAAAGCTTCCTCACAATATTTCCTACCTCTCCTGCTTACTTGTAGGTTTTCATGTAGGAAACTAACATTTCTGTTTATATGTCGATGCACAAAAGAGGATCAACATGTAGCGGCGACGGTTTGTCTGAAATGTTTTGATACCCGGTTCCAATATGAAGATCTAATATGAAGGTTTCTCCTTTGCTTCACTTGATAAACAAAGCCAAAGTTCTTAAATATTAAAGGTTATCCAAAGGAAATTAATCTGCAACTCTGTTGCTTATCAAATAATCTTTAAAGTCACATTTAAAGCAATAATATAACATGATTTCTAACCTCAGTAAACGTTTTCAAAATGTGTTTATGGTCTCAATCGCTAGTTTAAAGCCTTCTTCAATGCAGTATGATGTTCATTTGGGACATTTTGGCCTCCCTGATTTTATATGTGACGATAAAGCAGGGTATGCATTAGGGCGGGGCTACGTCCTCCTGATTGACAGGTTGATTGACCAATGTCCTCGTGATCCAGCCGTCGCAACCTCCCCGCTACGCCCATGGTGCTGCCCATGGCCATATAAGTAGAATCTGTGTTTTTATTTTTCCCAGCATGCACCTGAAATTTTCAAGATGGCGCTGCCCAGATTCGAAACTATTGGCTTCAGAGCAGCAGTCCACAAACCAATGGGTGACGTCACGGATGTTACGTCCATTTTAAATACCATAGGTACAGGCTATGGTATTTCCAGCACCTAGTGGCCGTTTGTGGCATTGCACTCTAAGTTACTTCCCTGTCAAACTGTTGGTAGTATTGCTGTATACAGTGGTATTCTCTCTGATACACCAACAGAGCAAAATGTTCTGTTGCAACACTGACACAGAGGTGTTTTCCTCTGTTGTCACAGACAGTTGAACTCTTGACTGTTCGGTTTCTGGCCGGTAAATATTTTGACATTTATCGAGTGCTTACCTCCTGCACCTGCTTTACATGTGCTCACATCGCTCTTTGTGTGTTTTAAGACCCAGTGTACTTTGGATTACAGTTTCATCTCAGCTGTTTTGTCTTGGCTGTCTGTGAACCTTGTTTAAACTCACATCTCTTCATTATGCAGTGAACTGATGCATTATATAAGTGGGGGCTGGCTTTTCTTTTTTGCAAGTATGTCATTTTAAAGGTGTGTGTTGCACTGTTATATTCCTAGCCCTGGCATTTGTTTGTGCTTGTTGAAACTCATTTTTCGACACACTAGGATAACTTGTGCTCTGTCAAGCCCTCGCTGTCAATTCCTTTTTCAAACACACGGCATACAATGTGCGAATCTGTGCTCACACGCACGTTCCTCTGTGCTGAGAAGAGGAAAGTTTCAATTGACAGTAAAAAGAGAAACTGGGCAGTGAAAACGGTTGCAGATGGGCCAGAGACAGATAGGGAGTCATAGATAACAGACCCAGAGCCACATGTGACATCATGTGGTGAGTCGCATGGTTTCTCAGTGTTTTGTGTGGCAGGCTTTGTGGATGAGCTCAGCCACCAACTCCTAAGTGTCTCTTTATGTCATAAAACCACTGTTTAAATGGAGATGTGATAAATAGACTGGAAAAATTGTCAGAAAGCTTAAGTGCAAGCATTGAAAACTAAATTGCGCTGGCTTATTTATGGACGTGCATGTGATCGGAGTGTGTCGAAGTGTTTTGGCATAATGCATCTATTTAAATCAATGTGTACAGTACAGTAGGCTAAGCTATGTTTTAGAGGTTAATTATAAATCATGAAATTGCAGTCTGCAAAGTTTTCAGTGTCAAACTCATCATGCGGGGTGGAATCTGCAGCATCAGACGGGTTCTCGTTACTCTCGGCGTCTCATCACGTATGTTGTGAAGGCACTGACTAAAGAACCCAGTGTACCATGGCCCCTGCAGTGTGCTGGGTTATGTTAATGACATGGCTCCACAAAGGAACTGTCTGCTTTAATTATGGAAGAGTGTGAGGCTCATGGCTTCTGCTCCCCTTTCTGTTTCTTTGATATTCTTTCCTCTTCTTCCACGCAGTTCCTTCCTTTTCCTTTTTTCACCGCTCTCCCCCTAATGTGGGCCTTTTGATTTTCCCTCTCCGCTGCATCGCGAGCAGAGGTGGACTAATCCTCTGAATCAAATGTGTCACCTACTCTAAGCAGGAATGAATAGGCCCTAGATTACCACTGGACACTAATCGCATTTAGCCTCCACGATGATATGGGCTTCTGTGATGGGGCTGGGCTCTGGGTCTGAGGCCAGGGTAATTTAATCCACGGTTGAGCTTTGGTGGTGCCCAGCTGTTGTCAGGCACCTGTTGAGCTTCTTCCTTCCTCTTCCTTTCTGGATTCTATGGAAGGAACTTGATTGTGGGTCCATAAACATTTTTTATGATTTGCAAAGATGGAGAGGGATCAAGTTCAACGACACTATACGACACAAATACCAAAATCACTGGGGCCTTTTTTTGTGGATTTTGGCTATCGTATCTTTCAGTTATGATATTATTGAGCTCATCTGGTTAGTTGGTGAATGGAGTGGGCGAGAAAAAAATGAGCATCGAGACGATCAAACAGGTTGTAAAGAAAATCAGTTCAGCTTGGCCAACTTGGAAGTGACAGTTGGAGTAGTAATTTTCCATTTGGTTTCAGTTTGTCTTCATTTTCCCTTCCAAGTAAGATCAGCTAACCTTTACAACCCATCTCATCTTGTGACTGCTGCCAGGTTCTCACATATCAGATAACAGAAGCAACATTTGGAAAAAAAATTGGATCTAATTTCTAATAAACAAGTAATATCCATTAAAGAGAACATGTCATGCTAATTTCCAGATCTATGTTTATATTCTGGGGCTCTACTGGAATGGTCTTTGCAATATTAAAGCCAGTGTTTATCTTATACTGACCTTTCTGCAGACCCCTCAGTTCAGCCTCTGTCTGAAACAGGCCGTTTTGTTTTAGCTGCTGTTGGGCCCACTCTGCTCTTATTGGTCATCTTCCAGTTCTGGATGCTATATAAACAAACAGTAGTAGTTTGATTTCATATCTTTCTTGTTCTTTACTCCAAATATGAACTGACTAAATCCATCTTTACACATTGGAGCCTGAATCTGATCCGAAAATATGAAATTGACGGCCATTTGTAGGCATGAGCAGATGGATTTTACACATGTTCACCTCAGGTTTTACACCTTTGACCATGTTAAACACAGACCTGCATCATTATACACATATAAAGTAACAAGCCATGGTCTCTTTTAAGCTTTTATGTAGAACACAGAGCATTGAAAAGCTCTGTGTCCAATCAGAAAAGGTTTCCGAGCTCGATGTGAAGTCACAAAATCATGCTTAAATCAGATTTAATGTGAACTTCACCCCTTCAGCAGCAGATGAATGTAAAACCAGCACATACATCATTCTGCACAGTGAACAGTAACGACAAACAAAACACAATTTTGTGGTGGAGAGGGGGAAGGGGGGAGGGGGGAGACTTTATAATTGTTGAATCCTGTCAGTTAATGTCTAGCCGCAGTTTGCTGGTTTAACTGTTGGTGGATCAGAGAAGAGTGACTAATACCGAACACACACAGAGTTACAGTTGCACTTTTAATTTTGATGACAGCTCTAATTTGAAACACAACTCAACTGACTTTACAAAAAAAAAAAAAAAAAAAACAACCAACAAAAAACCAAAAAAAAAAACAGGGGAAGACCCGTCCGGGAGAAAACTGCAACGTGACTAAGAATGTTCTGTTCTTGACTTGTACAAACGAGTACAGTGCTGCTAATGTTAACCGCGTGTCTAAAATGGAATTAAAGTCATTCATGCCACTATGGGATGAGGAGACACGCTTATAGTATGTTTATAGGCTATTCAAAGGCAATCCTACAGAAGAAACTTGGTCCAAATATCTCAAATAACCTGCTGGTAGTCGGCCAGTGATACAGATAGCCAAACTAACTCCATCAGCAGGTTCTTGAAATGACTAATTTCCTCTAAACCCTGGTCTCAGTATGATCATGTTCAAAGAATAGGACAGTGAAATGAAAGCTTAAACCTATAAAGGGAAATTAAAAAGTCATATTTTACAATCTCGAAAGCATTTGAATAGAGATTCATTTTGTTACTACACTACAGATGTGTTGCATATAGTTATCTGCTCCAATGCACCCTGAAAAAAAAAACATGTGAATATGAACAGAGTAGCCTATATTATTAGTCTCTCATTTTTCTGCAGCGACAGTTTAGTAGCCCAACCCCCCCCCTCCCTCCCCGCCTCCCTTCACCACTGTGTCCCTTTTACTCTTTCTCAACACATACTTCATGCAAATGCAATGTTAAGGGCACTGGAGCAGAGCTATTCGCAGCTTGACCAACAGTAAATTTTCCATTTTGACAAGCCCTGTGGCATTGTCTTCTTTCTGTTTGCCATGGCCCATACCCCCCCCTCATCTCCCCCCGTATAGTGAATCCAGTCTTTCACCCGGACAAAAATGACTGCCCTTGGACTGACACCCTGAACATGCTGCCACCCACCACCCATACCAACCCCCCCTCGGACTTCTCCACCCTGAATAGATTTACACACAGATGGCCTGAAGGACATTTACTGTAGCATGTGTGTGTGTGTGTGTGTGTGTGTGTGTGTGTGCATGCATGTGTGCATGTGTGTGTGTGTGTGAGATTTTTGGGCATGCACATCCATGTATGTGTGAATAAATGATTTTATCTCAGTGCGCATGACTGGTGAATTGATTCCTGATGTTGTAGACTACATCTCAAGCTTCATAGCTTTACAGTGAAAGAATGCATTCAAAGCCAGAACATGTTTTGAACTACATTAAACAGTTAAAATAGCGTGAAGGAATATTTTTGTCCCTAATGTGCATCAATTCCAGATGCACAACAGAGATCTCCCAAAAGAAATGTATGTATGTATGTGTGTGTGTGTGTGTGTGTGTGTGTGTGTGTGTGTGTGTGTGTGTGTGTGTGTGTGTGTGTGTGTGTGTGTGTGTGTGTGTGTGTGTGTGTGTGTGTGTGTGTGTGTGTGTTAAGGCTGTCATGCAAATCCCATCGGGTTGTGGTTTTAGGTTGATGTTGCCAGTGTTAATTTGCATTGCGGACCACAGAGACATAGTGGGCTGTCTCTAGGGGCAGGATCTACCTTTCACCCCAGCATATACTGGAAGTACAGTGAATATGGGACTTATATATATATATTGAACCTTGAGTTCTTGGTTTGTATTACCAGTCTTGAAATAGAACAATGCTTCTTTTTTTCTTGGCACGGCTTCTTGTTTTACTCCTCTACATTTTAATGGTTAATAATCCCTTTATGATTGAAACGCACACATACAGTAGGCAAACACATGAATGCATGCAGCTATCGTCAAGCCGACATCATAAAGTAAACTCTCTGTAAAGTAAACAATTACTTTTCATGCTTAAGATCTCTCGCCAGACAAGTTCGTGATCCCTCAGGCTGCTACCACTGATGCTAAAAAACTGATGCTACAGTATTTCCCCCCCTCCTTAATGTCACTGGTTTGTGTGGCTTGTTGGTATTTTGTCTCGCTCTGAAGAAAATCCTAAGGGGCTTTGGATGTTACATATAATTTACTGTAATTAAGTAGTATTATGACTAAAGAGGCCCTGTCAGAAATCCACCTCTTTTATGTTAATATGAAGTCACCACATAAATCTTTACCAGGTCGAACTTGGTAGCATTTCCGTGGTACTTTTCAACATCGCACTAATGCCATCAGATTGATATAAAAACCACAACAGCAAAAGACACACACACACACACAGAGAGATTGAGAGAGAGAGAGACATTAAATGTGCGTCTTAATCTCGTTAATCTCTCTTTACACAAAGAAGATAAAATCAGTTCAGTAAACTATGAAATGCTGGGAAGTTGGTTCGGCAATTCTTTTCATATCAGATCAGTCATTAAATCTTTTAAAGCCTCTTGGTATGACTATAAGGCGAGTTATCCTACCAGGACTCTCCCTTTTTATAATTCAACTAAATGGATAAATTGATACCTTTTACATACAACATATGAACTATGAATTATGGTGCATGCTTATATTTTAAAACAGGCAATGTAATCTGCTTTAAAGTTATGAAACTGATCACGATAGTCATTAAGCAATGGGCACCAAATATCACTGGAGCGTTGTTGTCATGGTAACATTTATTTACAAGACACTTATTGTATGTCTGAACCTATCACTAATAGGTTAAGTTTCAATGCCATGAGAGGAGGAGGAGGAGGAGAAGGAGGGAAAGGAGGAGGGAGGGGGGTGACATTGTGAAGATGGTGATGAATGATGACCAGGAATTAAATGCCACCAAGGAACCCCTCATTTTCATGTGAACTCAGCAAAAAAAAAAAAAAAAAAAAACCAACCCATTGGCAGTGGATCTGCTTTATTGCAAGCCACAACAGATTGGTTTGGAGCCATTTCCCACAGACAAGCCACAAGAATGTCCATGATGCAATGAGCTGATACAAAATAGATGTGTGGGATTTTGGCTAGCTTTTTTCCCCTCCACACAACCTCCTAGATAACCATTTGATCAAAACCACTGCAGTTATGTATATATATAATCTCTCTCTTTTTTTTTTGCTTTGACGTCTGCTTTCACATCTCACTTTTAAACCATTTAGTGAAGAGAGTAGCTAACCCTAACCCCAACCCTAACCCTAACCCCAACCCTAACCCTAACCCCAACTGATGCATCCAAATCTGGTTGTCGTTCTTATGGTTGATTACCACGTCTTGCTGAAATTGCATGTATAATGTCCCCAAATGGGGGCCTTCGTAAGCTAAGATGTAAGCTAAGAGCAAGAACTCTTTATGACTTACCATGTTTAGCCTGGCGTGACTCAGTCTACATCGTCAGAAGATCCTCACCCCGCAAGGAAGAACAGCGAGGCAGGATCTGATCTTTTCCCATCCTCCATCATTCATAGTCCTGACAGGCCAGTGAATTCCCCTCACTCCCTCCCCTCGACGAGCAGTTCAAAGCCTTACATTTGCCACCAGAGAAGGGGTGCAAGGGGGCGGAGGGGGGCGAACTCTGGGGAGGGGAGGGGGGGCCCACTGACAGATTTCAACCTCAAGATGTTTTCAGTTGAATGTCCTCTGAAGTGGGAAGACTACTCTCTCTCTGCTTCTGTTTTAGACTTCCTCGAAAATCCACTGTGGGTGTTTTTATCTGGTGGAGATCAAATTGGTGGTGCTTTCACTTTGGCACTTTTTTTTTTTTTTTTTTTTGACATGTGATACAAGAAGCAGAGGAAACGCATGTGTTGGAGTACAAAATAACCCCTTCTTTGCAGCTCATATCAAAGACTTCCTCCAGGAAAAGTAGATCTTTTAAGTTGCTACAGGGCTTTTTACTGTAACTCCAATGCCTCCGCTGTTGCCGTGGTGTCAAGAAACAAAACCTAGATGACATCCCATAACTTGTTGGATAGAGAGCTTGAGATAGTCAGATAGTTAAAAATTACATGAAGTGAATTTACAAGGCATGTTTTACAGCTTCCCTTTGATGAACATGGAAAGATGGTGGTGGTGATGCTGGATGCTGGGACTTGGGAGGGCAGGCATTGTCAGATAGGCATCAAGCAATCAGTCACGGTGAGCATGAGACTCAGCCTTTGATGGATCTTATCATAACCCCCCCCCCCACCCTCCCCCCTTTTTTTGGTTTCCTGGACCACTTCCAAGCTTGGGAGGGCTAATTTCTGAAGATAAATCGGATAATTTAATATTCTCACTAAGAAGCTTTCTTTATAAAATCGTGCCTTCAGGTAAAATGACATGACTTGAAATTCAGAGCATCAGCATCATCATACCCCCTCCTAAACACCTCCTGCACCTTTTGATCAGCCTCTTAGAGGAACTGGATGTGAGTGGAAGTGGATAGTGGATCTTCTTGTGATGTAGCTTGATATCTGCGGTATCTCTAATCATCATACTCCCTTTTTTGGGGAGGGGGGGTTGTGTGTGCTAATGGGTCAAGAAGACTGTTTTTAGGCATTTGTGTGCAGTATCTTGGATCCACCTTTTCTTACCATCTTCATTGTCTTTTCACTATGTAAAACCTGCACCTATTTTATTTCTTCCCTGTACTTTAGTCATGCAGTAACGATAATAACCCCCTTTCTTTGTGCATTCGCCTATGCAACCTCCAACCTCACATTGTTTACTCGTAGCACATGTGGTTTGTGTTTACAACTTCCTTTTCCTGTGTGACTGCACTGCTATTTGCATCTGGAGTAAACCGTATTAGGTCATTTTTGAGCAGCACACCTTTAAATGATGGTCTGCTTGTCACTAATAGTTTAATAGGTTTAAGTCGGCATCCGAAACTACGAGAAAGATTACCAAAAAAAGCAAAAGTCTAGCATAAAAGCTGCTGATCACATGAGCTATATTACCTGATGCTACAGTGTTGATAAGGCACATAGCTCACCTCTTATAACTGTAGGATTGTGTCTGACATTGCAGCAGGATGAGCTTAGATTCAGTGTATAAGATAGCTGTCCAGTCAGTGCAAATATAGCACAAGCATGCGATCACATGCCACACTCACGATACTAAAATCCAGCTTGACACAGGACACCTATCAGCATGTAAACAGGCCCAGCATATTTTCAGATGCACCGTACAGAACACACAAACACAACATGACTGTATACTGCACCATACTTTACAAGACTAATGCATTGTAGATAGAGGACATACAGCGAGGAGGTTTCTGAAATTTGAATATTAGCACATATTGCAATTTAAATTAACGTACATTCATTCCTTAAAGACAGTTTGTCTTGTCAAAATTGAAAAAGTGAGTGTGATATAGTGACTTTTACTCTCTAGCTTGCATGAGAGTCAAGCTTTAAAAACATTGGAGCCTACATTTCCCATAATGCAACTCAATCGCCTCTTTCATAAGGTGTTCCCAGTCTGTTATCAATCAATCAATTAATCAATCAAACCCTCCTGTTGTCCTTGAGTCAAGGAAGGAAGGGAGGAAGGAAGGGAAGGAAGGAAATAAGGAAGGACAGAGGAAATAAGGAAGGGAGGAAGGAAGGTAGGAGGAAGGGAGGAAGGAAGGAAAGAAGGAAGGGAGGAAGGTAGGGAGGAGGAAAGAAAGAGAGAAGTAGGAAGGAAGGACAGAAGGAAGGAAGAAAGGGCATGGAGGAAGAAAAGAAGGAAGGGAGGAAAGAGAGAGGAAGGAAAGAAACAGAGAAGGAGGGAGGAAGGACAGAAGGAAGGAAGGGAGGGAGGAAGGAACAGTCAAAACAGACGGGGTCAATTTGACCCGGGAGGACGACAGTCGGTTAAAAAAAATGACCTTATGCCTCCAATTTATCACATAAGTTTTTTTATGTCATAAATGAAGTGAAGCATTACTCAAGATAATCCTAATGACATCACAATGACTTCATGAGGATTATTATTTATTTATTAACCTTTATTTTACCTTGAAAGACCTTTGAGGAGGAAATCCTCGTTTACAATGGTGTCAAGAAACAATATTAGGGAGGTAAATAGAAGAAAATAAAAAGATGATTGACTACAGATGACAACAGATAAGATTACAGTGAAGTTAAAAACATATGCAATTAAAATGAGGTCTGATATAAGGCCTTTGAACAGCTGTAATAGCAGTTAAAAATAAATAAATGAAGGCCTTTTGGAGATTGTTCCAAGTGTAAAATGCATTATAAGATAAATATATGTTTCCTATTTCAGCTCTGACTGATGAAGTGTAGAGCAAGTACCAATATTGTTTGATTTCAGAGTTAAAAAATATTAAATATAGGGTGGCAGTATCTGTAATAAGGCTTTTTAGATGAATAAAAAGCAGGTCTAGAGTCTGGCTTGACCTGTAAATGTAACAGGTCACAGTCATTAAGCATTCAGCCAGTGTTCAGCTTGTTAAAAGGCAGAATAATTGTTACATTTAATTGAATGTAAAATACCACCTGGAGGATTCATATTGGGAGGTTTTAACAACCAAAAAAAAAGCTGGTTAACCACCTATCAGATTCCTACTCAGCACCAACTCAGCATGAGAACTGAGAAATCCACTCTCACTCTCATAGCCTCTCTCCTCTTTTCTTTTCACAGCACTCAAATTAAATTATTAGTTAGTTTTAGCTCCAGCAGGAGGGCATCATATGACTGCCTCTCCATTCAACTTGCTTTATTGTTTGCACAGTTCCCCTTCGCAGTGAGCCACCTCTCTCCTCTCCTTGTTGCCCTGTCTTTTTTTTTTTTTTTGCCCACACAGGCCTGCAGGGGAAGAGCCCTCCAGCTAATTAGAGACTTGCCAGTGGAATTTCACTGCGACAAAGGGAGCTATTCATGTCGGCAGGATGGTGAATAGGCCGTGCTGGCAACGGCGATGGCATTGCTCGGAGGAGTTAGCAAAATGAAGAGACTTCGCTTTGAAGCTTGTCTCCTTCCAAAGACACCCAAGCTTTTGACTCAATGCAATGCTGCTCAGTCCTTCAGTGCCTCCTCTTTTCCACTGGCTTCTTCTTTTTTTGCCATCCATCACCTTCTGTTGCTCTGCCGTGTGGGAGTTTAGATCTGAGTCAGCCTCTTGTCACATACTGACAGCACTGGGGCTAAATAGTTGACCTCCCATCTTGTTGTCCTCAGTGAGCTGATCTGGCCTCTCTCTCTCTCTCTCTCTCTCTCTCTCTCTCTCTCTCTCTCTCTCTCTCTCTCTCTCTCTCTCTATACGACACATCTGACCCATATTCCTCCGATGCATTTTTCATTTCAAACACACAATACTCTGCACAATCCAATCCCATCTAGGTTGACCTTTCTGCCTCACCTGCTTGCAAATATAGTCATGTTCAGAAGCTCTTACACCTCTTAGCACATCCATCCATCAATCAATTCAGCCATTCATCCATCCATCTATCCATCTCTTCTGCACAGCATTTCTATAAGGAAATTGATTCTTCATGTTGAGGCAGTGGGGAATTCCCTACATATAACATGCAACCCACTCTTTCTGCTTCCCCCTCACTTAAAAATGTGTACTTAAATGGGCGGTGTGACTGAAATCCCCTATGGTGATGTATGTTGTATGTGTTATCATACGTCACAATGTCAATATACTGGATTTCAAGATGAGTGTGAGTCTTCATTTCTTAGCTTTTTTCTGGAGAAATTGCTGCTTTTTGATGGATTTCTCATAATTGAAAGCTGTTTTTTCTTTTTTTTTCTTCTGTGATGCTCTTTAATTCTTAGTGTGAGCACACAGGATAATCATATCTGAAAGATGCACTTACTAGCTTTTCCAAAAGCTTTTAACTACATCCTGTGATCTTCCTCAACAGATGGAGTTTTCTTAATTAAAAGGCTCCAGAAAAAGGAAGAAAGGGAGTTTAGTTTTCTTTTTTTTTATGGATAAAACAACCAGACAGAATTTCATATATTTTGAGAATCTTGCAAAATGTCTCAAGCTTACAACTGCATCCTTTGGTCTTCTTCAACTGATGAAATTTGCTCCAGAACAAGCTCGTAAGAGGACCTTAAGTTATGATTTTGTGGCTAAAATTGAAACTATAGTCAGACACGTAAACATAATCACTGTCAGCAGTTCACTTCCTGGCATAGACCCTTGTTGCACATTATAGCCTTCCTTTTACCCATGTTTCCTGTCTGTCTGCATGTCCGCTATCACTTAAAAGCAGAAACAAAGCCAATATAATCCAGACATTGGGTTATTTTTGGATGAAAATAGGAGAATAAATGCATTAAATATCTGAAAATAATGTAAAATATAATATATGAAGCCTTTCTCATATCCCTGCAGTGAACTAATTCAAGCAGATGTGTGACAGGAACCGCTACTTGATGGTACACATCCTCATATTGCTCGGCTCTATTGTGCAAACGGACATGTAAAAGTAATAAGCAGTATATATATCGACATGTGTCACCACATAACAGGACATCAACACTTCCTCATCTCCACAACACACACACACACACACACACAGACACACAGTCTCACTCTCTCTCAGTCTTACACACACACACACAAACTTTTGCATCTCTTCCGGCACTTCCTGTCCGGTGGGACTGTAAATACGTTAACAGCTTCCTCTCCTCCTTCCCATCTCAAAGCTCTTCCTAGTTTAGGTGGTTTTCTTTTCATTCCCTTTTTCTCACTTTGGTAGATTTTCTCACAGTTTCTTTCATTTACTCTCCTCTCATCATCTGTTTGCTTTTTCTGTCTCTCCCCTCCACCTACTGAGATACTAAACATAATGAATTGTAGCAGCAATAAACTGCTTTTAACCTTCGTCTCGTCCTCCCGGGTCAAATTGACCCCGTCTGTTTTGACTGTTCCTTCTTTCCTCCCTTCCCTCCTTCTCTCTTTCTTTCCTTCCTTATTTCCTCCCTCCACCCCCTTCCTTCCTTCTGCTTCCTCCTTCCTTTCTTCTTTTCCTTCCTCCCTTCCTTCCTTCCGTCTGTCCTTCCTCCTTCCTTTCTTCTTTTCCTTCCTCCCTTCCTTCCTTCCTTCCGTCTGTCCTTCCCCCTTCCTTGCTCTTTTCCTTTCTCCCTCCCTCCCTCCTACTGTCCTCCCTCCCTCCCTCCCTCCCTCTTTTCCTCCCTTCTTCCTTCCTCCCTCCTTTCCTTCCTTCTTCCTCCTTTCCTTCCCTCCCTTCCTTCCTTCCTCCTTTCCTTGCTTCCTCCCTCCTTTCCTTCCTTCTTCCTCCTTTCCTCCCTTCCTTCCTTGACTCGAGGACAACAGGAGGGTTAAAAGCTTAGATACACTATTTTGTCATTACCTTATTGTTTCTTATTTTTTTGTAATTAGCCTCACCACAGAATAGACTCTCTTTTGCTACAGTTTGAGATTAATAGGATCAGTCAGACAGGAACTTAAAGCCAAGAGGTGTACTGAAGCAGAACGGCGTAAGGTGACATATCTGCTCCTCACTTGACTGTCACAATACTGAATCACTGCTCTTTTGCATAAAGCTGAAACTCTGCACAATCTTCTCCCGTTGCAAAGTCACTGTAGTTTCGCTGCCAGCCGTCGCTCCTCATCTCCTCTCGTTTGGCGCCGCTGGCGTAAGCGCCCAATTACATAATACTGTGTGCAATTTTAGCCACATTGCATCATGTTACATCACTTTGATTTATTTGACAATGCTAAAATATTTGCACTTAAAAAAAGGGGGAAATCCAGTTGCTTTGCAGTGAATGATGTGGGATAAATTCCTCACTTATGATTTTTCGGTTCTTGAATTATTTAAAAACATCCTACCGTGCTCTGTCCAAAAAAATACAGGAAGCAATATGTCTAAAGCTGAATAATTAACATGTTATATCTTATTTATTTAAAGGGTACAAAAACAGAATTGTAAAAAACAAAGGTTGTGGTTTTAGGAGACGTTATAACACAGCAGCTGTGTGTGTGGTGACGATGGTGAGGTTGAGACCAAAAACCTCCATATCTTTGCTTGTGCTATAGCTGTAGATGCTATATGGATAAACTGTCAACTGTAACTGCATTTACTCCCTCTAAACTACAAACTGTCTTTTTTTTTATACTTTTCTGTTCATGTACTAGTCAAACAAGCAAGATACATGTTAATAAGGCATTTTCAGAGGCATGAATAGAGCTTCTATGCTAAGCTATGCTAATCCAGCTCTGTACTCAACCGATATGATATTAATATCTATTTATTTCATCTCACTCTCAGAGAAGAAAGCAAATAAGCGTGCATATAAAAATGTTGACCTGTTCCTTTAACCATATGGACATATTTGCCGTCTCACAGTTGATGTTAGCCCTCCTAGCTTAGCACAAGAGGGAGATGCTAGCTTCTTATCTGAGACGGCAGGTTAGCACATATCAAAAAGCAAACTTGTGCTATAGCTGTAGATGCTATATGGATAAACTGTCAACTGTAGCTACATTTAAACTCCCTCTAAACTATAAACTGTCTTTTTTAAATACATTTCTGTTCATGTACTAGTCAAACAAACAAGATACATGTTAATAAGGCATTTTTAGAGGCATGAATAGAGCTTCTATGCTAAACTATGCTAATCAAGCTCTATAGTCAACATACCGATGTGAGATTGAGCAAATAATACGTATCTCAAAATGTTGAATTGTTCCTTTAACCATATGCATATTTTTGCCGCCTCACAGTTGATGTTAGCCCTCCTAGCTTAGCACAAGAGGGAGATGCTAGCTTCTTATCTGAGACAGCAGGTTAGCACATATCAAAGACAGCTCTGCAAGCCGCTCATGCTAACATCGTCTGCATGTGTCAATATGTCCAAGTCTCTAGTTCCAATGGTGACATTAAAAACCAGTAATGCTCGCTTTAGTTGGGACATCTCTGCTCCCGTTATAGCATGACTGTGACGCAGAGCCCATAGATACATATTTGGCTTTCATGTCTGCCTGTGAGGTAAACAGGGGCCGAAGATCCTCGGGGCCAGAGTTGGTTGCATTTTCACAGAGGGAGAAGAGAAGAGGGGGGGGAGTGAAGAGAAGAGAAGAGAAGAGAAGAGAGGAGACATGAAGGAATATAAGGCAACATGCGAAGGGCAGAGAGAGAACAAGAAAATGTAAGCATGAGTGATGAGGACAGAGGGAAAAAAAGGGGGATTTCAGAGGGAGGAGCGATGGTACGTCCTTGCTGGCCTTTGTACTGTACGGCCTTGTTTGTTTTCTATATGCTGTATCCCTCCCTTCCTCCTCCCTCGGCCCCTCCGCCCTCCGTCTCAGCTGCTCACCCACCCTAACAATCCTCTTTTTATGTCTTCCAGGGTGGAGACAAGGCGGACCACACAACACAGGAGGCCTGGGGAAATCATTAACGGCACACAAACACAGACAGAATGACTGGTAGGTTGCTTTTCTGCCCCCCCGTACCCCCCCCCCCCACCCACCCACCCCACCCACCCCATCATGTGTTTACTGGTACATGTATGTTTATTACATGTGTGTACTCAGCGCAGCCACAGCAAACACTTTTTTTGAATATGATTGATTATCTTTATCTCTTCTACTGTCTTCATTCTGTGAGTGAATAATGATGTCTTTACACCTCATTTACTCACACACACACACACACACACACACACACACACACACACACACACACACACACACACACACACACACACACACACACAGACACACCTAATGCTGTGTTATACTAAGTTTTGTGAGCTGTGCCGAGTGTTTTCTTTTAAAAGTTTTGCCTCTGAGTCTACATAAAGGTTGGCTTGTTGGATAATTGAAGTTTGAATCCTCCTCTGCTCACACCTTTATAATATTGCTACTGAACCGAGCACAACTTCTTCACACATGAGTACTTTTTTTTTTTTTTTAATGTCTACAAACGAGTGCCTTTGTGCAAAGACTGTCTGGATTTAAATGATTATCATGTCTTGAAAGTGAGATGATGATGAAAAGATGGCTGCAAAGACAGACTTCATAAGACAAAATCATTTCATGTTTGTTGACTACAACCATATTTCACTCTTTAAACTCTTTGCATATACTTTATTAATTCATTTAATTTTATGTATTTATTCATTGTGGTTTGCGGTTAGATATGTTAATACATCCTCTTTCAGTCAGTTTAATGTGATTTTCAGTGGGATGAGTGTGTTCAGAATTTTAACTACATATATATAATCAACGTTAGGTCAGTTTTCTTTTCTTTCCTTTTACATTTTTCCTCTTGCCCACACACTGCTGAAACCAAACACACATCCTTTGTTCTATTTTATAGTCCTATACATAGGTCCTGCATCCAAATCCACACCATTTGTTTAACTCATCAGCATGTTCAGAAGAAGAATACAAAGCATGTGAAGCATCATACAAAGCATATAGAGTGAAAATGGAGATTGGTTGTTGTTGTTGTTGTGTGTGATTACTCTCTTGAAGAGCCAATCTCTCAAGCTGCATCTCCACAGGAAATCGTTTAAAAAAATATATATTGGTTTTGTAGGTTACATGCAGACATGTTATCATCTGCTAAAAAAGTCTACATGCTGGTTTTTGTGGAGTGTGCTGGAAAATAAGAGTGGTGCATTCAATGGGTTTAGCTGCTAGTGTGATTTGAATTGAAGTCCACTGCTCTTCATTTTGTTTTTTTGTTTTTTTTTATTCAGAAGTGGGAATGTGTGTGTGTGTTTGTGTGTGTGTGTGTGTGTGTGTGTGTGTGTGTGTGTGTGTGTGTGTGTGTGTGTGTGTGTGTGTGTGTGTGTGTGTGTGTGTGTGTGTGTGTGTGTGTGTGTGTGTGTGTGTGTGTGGGCAAGTTAATACTGTGATTTTAATGGCAGCTGCTTCTGCTCGGCCAAAAAACAGAAAATGAAAAATTGCCTTTAACCAGTGGTACGCGCTGCATCACAATGAACTGAAGTGTAGCTATGCCGGCTAACATTAGTCATTTGAAGTTGGAGGAATATTAATAGGTGTGAGGAGAAAAAACACTTCCTCCCTTGCAGAAGTGTTTTTCATCATCTAGCAAAGGTATATTTTACACTGTTGTCTCAGAGCTATAAAACATGATGTTTTTTAAGGGCTTATGATTGGTCATAATGTCTCTTATTGTTTCAGTGATTATGGTTCAGTGGTAGGTCGCTGAGTTAAACATGTTGCACCTGTGATACATGCAGATCACATGACTTGCCCTCCATCTGCACTGTTGTTTTGCTTTCTTAAATTAAAAATAAATCACATTTAGTTCAGTTTTACATACTGTATTGTACTAATTAGTGCTGGGCGGTATGACCAAAAATGTATATCACAGTATTTTTCAAAATAAAAGCGGTTTCACGACAGTATTTTTTTTCATGCATAATCAGCTGTTCACAACATCTTCTACTAGTTGAGAGAGGAACTACTACTCTACTGCAGTAGATTGACTAAGGATGGACTATTTTACTGTCATGATGAGTCAATATTGTAGAATTCCACACTAGTTGTAAAATCAGAGCTGCCAACATTCTCGTTTTTCCCAGGTTTCTCCCGTGTTTTAGACTCATCTCCCGTTTTGTCTTTTCTCCCGGGAATCTCCCGTAATTTACAGCTTTACCCAACTTTTTTTGTTAATGAAAATAAGAAGAGCACAATAATAAAGGTTTTATTTTGAAAGCGTAGACAGGAAGCTGAAGCTGAAACACACAGCGAAACGTTTTTAACTGTAAATAAAAGTGCAGAGTTACCAGCCTGCGTCAGACGATGATGAGTTTACTGACTAATTATTAAAAACCAGGATGTGTTGTGTGAACTATCGTCGGGCCGTATCTGGCCCACGGGCCGCATGTTTGACACCCCTGTCTTAGATGATAGGTGGGTTAGCCTCACCATCACACACACAGTCTCTCTCCTTCTCAACCGCTACAGTACTTACTGAGCTATTCCTTAAAGGAGCTACACTAAGCGTTTCCCAGGCAACAGCACAGATGTTGACTCATGTTTTGTGGCAGCACTGCATAGAGACTCCCCAATGCTATCGATTTCCCAATTAATGGATATTTAGGGTTATTTTTGGCATTAAAAACAAAAATGATATATATATATGAAATATTATTTTGGTCTGATGGGGGTTACAGTTGGTGTGGCGGGCCGCCAAGCATGTACCATAATAGAGGAAACACTCTTATGTATGACAAAACTACTCATGAGTAAGAGTTTTTCTCTCAGTGGAAATTTGCCAGACAGGAAATTTAAGTATAAATATATGTCGATCTTGCATTCGTGGAATTAGATGTTAATTCAAATTTATGTCTGTGAGTCTGCAGATATATCAAGCAATCATCTATTGGATTGTACCTCCCATAATCCTCCTCTCCTCTCTCTCCTCTTTCCTCGCCTCTCCTCGCCTCTCCTCTCCTCTCCTTTCCTTTCCTTTCCTTTCCCCTCCTTTCCCCTCCTTTCCCCTCTCCCCTCTCCTCTCCTCTCCTCTCCTCTCCTCTCCTCTCCTTTCCTTTCCTTTCCTTTCCTTTCCTTTCCTCTCCTCTCCTCTCCTCTCCTCTCCTCTCCTCTCCTCTTTCCTCTCCTCTTTCCTCTCCTCTCCTCTCTCCTCCTCTCTCCTTTCCTTTCCTCTCCTCTCCTCTCCTCTCCTCTTTCCTCTCCTCTCCTCTCCTCTCCTCTCCTCTCCTCTCCTCTCCTCCCCTCCCCTCTCTTCCCCTCTCCTCTCCTCTCCTCTCCTCTCCTCTCCCCTCTCCTCTCCTCTCCTCTCCCCTCTCCTCTCCTCTCCTCTCCTCTCCTCTCCTCTCCTCTCCTCTCCTCTCCTCTCCTCTCCTCTCCTCTCCTCTCCTCTCCTCTTTCCTCTCCTCTTTCCTCTCCTCTCCTCTCCTCTCCTCCTTTGTGCACAGCTGGAGAGAATGTGGAAGCACATAATTGCAGTTTAATCCCGCTCTAAGTCCCTGCAGCATTAGGGAAACAGCAGTGAAAAAAAAAAAAGAAAAAAAAAACCCTGAGTTGTTTGGACAGATGTTTGGTGAGAAAGGCTTTAATGGTGGACTGAGAGCTCATCCTGGACTGAAGGGGGCCGGTGTCAGTCACAGGATGGGGGAAAACCGGACACAGGTGATATTACCCTAACCACAAGTGGGCCATTCCAGTGAGCTTCACGCTGTTACTAATCGGTCAATCTGCATATCAATAACCTTTACTGTTAAATTCTCATCCTTTTATTTAGTGATAATCCAAAATATGTGTACATCAGGGTTGGTTGTTCCTCCTGCTGTGGAGACAAATGTACTGTTATTTCCTCCTATAGTAAATTTATGATGCTGTTGTAAGCCCATAGTTGGATTATTGATTTGACCCTTTCATAATTTGAATAAGAACATTTTGTACCTGAGTTTATTTCTATGCAAACCCAACGTGTTCAATTAAATCAAATACAGTACAAAAACTATGTATTTTTGGCTTGGCACAAGAATACTATAATTCATTATGGCTTCAGATAAACCAGTAGTCAATATGTAACAAAATACTGCGTCCAAAATATATAGGCATATGTTTTTCTTGCTCACTTAAGCTATAGAATATGAAGCAGCTGTAGGAGAAAATGCAACTCTATCCTTTCTGTCCGTGAAGAGATGTCTTCAATGCCATCCCGTAAAGTGAGATGCCTTAGTGATTCATGATGCTTGTAAATGCGGGTGAAACATGCTCCCCTTGTCAATGGCTCCAGCGGTGACCTTTCAGGCCTCCCCCCCCCCCCTCCCCCCCGCTGGATTGGAGTGGACACAATCTTCAGTGTTTTTCGGTTTAGAGGAAAGCTAAATATGTGCGACTTTTCCACACAAGGAAAGAAAATAGTTGGAGGCAGTGAAGCTGGGTAAAGAGGGGGGATATTTTAGAAGGTGTGTTTAGCCTCAGGAAGTTGAGTCTTTCAGAGCATGCAGGGGGAGAAGTGGAATGGTAGAGTGGTTTGGGTGGGGGGTGTCGCAGACATTTTGGATCACACTTTAAGGTTCAGGGGTTTATGTGCATGTATGCATGTTGGGAGGAGGAGGAGGAGGAGGAGGGTGGGGTGGTGTACAGCGCACATATATGCAGACGTCTGTTCATTTTGAGTGTGTGTCTTTAAGTAGGAGCCAGGCGGGGTGTTAGGCAGGGGCACAGGCAGGCGAGGAGGTGGGATCAGTCTCCCATCACTGGGCTACAGGCAAGCATTCTTAACACCTCATAAATCTCACCTGGTGCTTCAGGACCTCTGCTGACACACACACACACACACACATAAACACACACATGCATGCACACACTCTTATGTGCACATGTGTACAAGCATGCACATTTGCAGCCATGTGTCCATATAGTACGCTTAATTGCACACACGCAGTAAAGTAGGAGCCTGAGAGTCAGTCATGTCAGCAGCAGCGGTGAAATTGAAAAAGCAGAGCGATGTATAATCTGTCTGTCAGCAGTCCGTGTTGGAACGGAGCGAGAGTCTTATTGGAAATCATTTCAGTTTGAACAAAAAGAAAAAAGGAACCCAAACTAATAATTATGTCTGGTTGTAATAAATATGTGTCACTGTGGAGCGGTTCGGGTTCTCGCTGCTTGTCGTTGGCATTGTGATTTGAATTCGTTGCACCTGTGGAGGGATGGAGAACACAAAAGAACATAAGTTAGTCGCACATTTTTAACATTTCTCTTAATACGCTGAGGGTTTTAGAAAGCGAGCCCTTACAGGCAGTAACTGACATCATGGATCACGGCGACGTCCCTAAAAAGCAGTCATATGATGAAACAGTTTTATAAAGAAACCAGCAGTTAAACTAGATTATCTTAATCCCTTTATCTGCCTGCTGTATTGCTGTCAGCGTGTGTGTGTGTGTGTGCGTGTGTGTGTGTGTGTGTGTGTGTGTGTGTGTGTGTTCCCTGCTTTTGTCTTTGTCTTTTTTTTTTTTTAGTGATGTCACTGCATTCGTTTGATTTTAATAATAGACTTGGTAAGCACTCATCATCACAACAGTTGGTACTCATGGCCAAACCTACAAGACTCAGATCAGAGTGGTATTAAGGTAGTGATGGCTGTTCAATCCTCAGACCAGCAGGATCATTCTGGGTGTGGAAAATGTAAAAAAAAAAAAAAAAAAAAAAAATCAGTGTTTTTCCATCCCTCGTTACCACCACTGAGGTGCTGATGAGCCTGTGGTTGCACTGGGCTGCTTCCAGGTGTGAATGTGATTAGGATTAGAGCGTCTTCCTCTCGGTGAAATTTCCCTGAAGGTTAAACAGATTAAATGAAGGTTTAAAAAAAAAAAAAAAAAAAAAAAAAAAATCGAAGGCTGAAAGCTAATGCTGATAAAGTGGTTCGATGTTGTAGAAGAAGAGTAGAGGCTTCTGGCATAAATTCACCTACTTCCAAGGTGCATGGAGAAGAAAAGTATAGAACAAATGTATTATCAGGGGTCATCATAAAACAGCAGAAAACATAAAAATGACCGTTTATGTGCATCCAGACATGTATGAGCCTACCGAGATGGGTTGGGTGTGTGGTCATGTGACTTCAGGCCAATCATTATCCCAGACATGCAGGGAGGCAAAGGGGAGTATCCAATAAACAACATGGG
This sequence comes from Scomber colias, assembly GCA_021039105.1. NCBI lineage: Eukaryota > Metazoa > Chordata > Actinopteri > Scombriformes > Scombridae > Scomber > Scomber colias. The sequence goes on along the minus strand of JAJDFG010000224.1, from coordinate 426,719 downwards.
TGACACCATACTGTATGTGGTCCATAAATCAGAGAGGTGAAACTGAAGGGGTGAGTAACATTTAAACTGTGTCTATTTAATATATTCAATATATTTAATATGTTTAATATATTCAATATATTTAATATGTTTAATATATTTAATATGCTATATTTAGCTTACATGTACACATACATTTAACCTTTGTGTCGTCCTCCTGGGTCAAATTGACCCCATCTGTTTTGACTGTTCCTTCTTTCCTCCCTTCCTTCCTACCTTCCGTCTGTCCTTCCTCACTCCTTCTCTCTTTCCTCACTCCTTCTCTCTTTCCTCCCCCTTTCTTCCTTCCTTCCTTCCTTCCTTCCTTCCTTCCTTCCCTCCTTCCCTCCTGCCTCCCTCCCTTCTTTCCTCCCTCCCTCCCTCCATGTCTCTTTCTTTCCTCCCCATTACCTTCCTTCTTTCCTCTGTCCTTCCTTTCTTCCTTCCTCTTTTCCTTTCTCTCTCCCTCCCTCCTACCTTCCTTCTTTCCTCCCTCCCTCCTACCTTCCTACCTTCCTTCTTCCTCCCTTCCTTCCTCCCTCCTTTCCTTCCTTCTTCCTCCCTACCTTCCTTGACTCGAGGACAAGAGGAGGGATATATACATAAACATAAAAGTATAAAAGTGTTGAGAGATGATAAAAATGTGTTTAAAGTGGCTAAAACTTAACTTTCTGAAGCAATAGAATCAGTAATAATAAATAAATAAATAAATAAATGTTCCCTCACTTCCATTTTTGCAGCCAGATGTTCTTCAAAGCCGCACAGCCGCCAAGTCTTTCCTTCTTTGACACACATTAGAACAAAGTGAAGTTAATCTTCATCATCACAGCAGATACAGAAAAGAATCCAACTGGTTGAATTAATCTAGCAAACAGTTGCCTCAAGTAAACCTTAATCCCCCCCCGGTTGGGATCTCATCACTATCCACTGACTTTCAACATCAGTGCCGAGTGGTTTCTGTCGTTTAAGTAACATGAGATTCACTCACTGTCTTTAACGTAAAGCTCTGCGCTACACATAAGCTGTTTCTGACTGTTTGGATTTTTGTATTTTAATGTCATGGAGTGTCTTTGTGTGTTAGCTCCAGTCAGAGGAGAGGTTGATATGGAGAGATAATAGTGTTTTAGAGGCTTTATGTGGTTGACCATAAAGGGAACAGACAGGAAGTGGACGGGAAATGAGATTGTATTACTTACAAAGAGTGTGTGACTGAGTGATAGAATATTAATTGCTGATTGATTTATCCTTTAAAGTCTGTTTTAGAAGAGAAAATGCTGAAATTCTCTCTATTTTCTGGTTAATTTGAGTCCTTTTATGATAATAACTGAATATCTTTGTGGGTTGTGGACTGTTGGTTGGTTGTATTTTGAGCTTCATATTATTCTGATTACAGAAAACTAATCAATTAATCATTAAAATAATAGATAAGGCAAGGCAAATTTATTCATATATCACATTTTTAACAACAAGGCAATTCATAATGCTTTACATAAAACATAAAATACATCAAGGCAGCATATAAAAGCAACAGATGGCAAAATAAAAATACATTTAAATGCGATTAAAAGTGCTAAAAAGTATTGGAGTTCAGAGCAATATACAGTTGCCTTATTTCACTGTAAAAGAGATTAATATGTCTTAAATTGTTAAAGGACAAGTTCACAATTATTTTAACAGTCACCCTCCCCGTTTTGAGGGTAAATGTATTAAAAGGTTTATTTTAAGACAATATGAGGCTTCTGCTCTCTCAGTTAGTTAAATAAAGTGGGTAATATGTTCAGCTACAGTCATCCTAGTGAAAACTTGCCTGTGTTTTCCTGTTCAGCTGCAGTGGAAGGATCCGAACAAAAACAAGGAATTGGATATTAAAAATCTTGGAAAGACTTAATTTGGAAAGCCGAAGCTTCATATTACCTTTTTAAATTGACTTTTAAATATGCGGATTTTGGTTCGTCTTCCATTAAAAGTGCATTATGAAGGGATCTCTTAATGGGTAGTATGAAGTGGAGGAATGATTACAGCAAGAAAAACACTCATCAGTGTTCGTTTGAGCTCCTGGCTGTTGTTTTAGGATGGACTTGGAAAAAAGAAAAATAGCGGACTTACCCTTTAATGCTTACAGGATTGTCCGGATAGGAGTGTTAGTTCTCTTTTAAGACTGACCACACTGTGCACCTGCTCTGTACTTTTAATCCAAGAATTTGATTTGATTTGCTCATTCTCTCTCTCTCTCTCTCTCACACACACACACACACACACACACACACACACACACACACACACACACACACACACACACACCTACCTTCCTTCCTTCCTTCTTTCCTTTCTCCTCCTTTCCTTCCTTTCCTCCCTCCCTTTTTCCTCCTTTACTCCCTCACTCCTACCTTCCTTCCTTCCTTCTTTCCTCTGTCCTTCCTTCCTTCCTTCCTTTCCTCCCTCCCTTTTCCTCCTTTACTCCCTCACTCCTAACTTCCTTCCTTCTTTCTTTCTTCTGTCCTTCCTTCTTTTCCTTCCTTCCTTCTTTTCTCTGTCCTTCCTTCCTTTCTTTCCTCCTCCTTTCCTTCCTCCCTTCCTCCCTCCCTCCCTCCCTCCCTCCTTTCCTTCCTTCTTCCTCCTTCCCTTCCTCCTTTCCTTCTTTCTTCCTACCTTCCTCTCTCCCTCGTTTCTTTCCTTCTTCAGGAGGGTTAAACAATAAGGGCTTTAAATATTGCTTATTTTAATTTCTCTCTCTCTCTCTCTCTCTCTCTCTCTCTCTCTCTCTCTCTCTCTCTCTCTCTCACACACACACACACACACAAAATAAGTCCAGCCTTTACTTTAATTACCACAGAAGACATTCAGTGTTTTTTTTATATTTTCTTGAAAAGTATGACAGGTAACCTCCGCTCAAGGTAAGATCTTTCCACCTGAGGCATCATGGGAACAGTCGAGCATTCTTCCAGTTTACTTCAGGTCTGACAGGGAAGCTTTTGACTCGCTAACTTCCTCTTACATACTGTGTATTTTTTCCCCAATGTTTCTCCAGGTGAGCGTAGACATCCTTTATAATAACCGCTAATTTGCTTTGGAGCAGAGTAATGTCATTTCAGCTTCATCATGACTCACATTTCGGGGGTTATTTTTCCTCGCCACAGACGTGTTGAGAGGACGGCACACGGTGTTACTCCCCTCTCTGTCCTCCTTTTCACTTCTCTGTGCAGAACAACACACATTCCTGCGAAGGCTTGCACAGTAACGGCAGGGAAAAACCACCCAGTCACTCACTAGCACACACTCTACCACAGGCATACATTACTATACATATATATATATACTATTACTATACATATATACTATACATATATACTATTATTATACATATATACTATTACTATACATATATACTATTCACTTCATAAATAGTCTTTTACTTTATAAATATTTTATCTAAAGAGTTATTTTCTTTATAAGCAAGTCATATGTTCTGATCTGAAATGTTGCTTTAACCTTCCTGTCGTCCGTCTGTTTTGACTGTTCCTTCTTTCCTCCCTTCCTTCCTTCCTTCCTTTCTTCCTTCTTTCCTCTGTCCTTCCTTCCTTCCTTCCTTTCCTCCCTCCCTTCTTCCTCCTTTACTCCCTCACTCCTACCTTTCATCCTTCCTTCTTTCCTCTGTCCTTCCTTCCTTCCCTCCCTTCTTCCTCCTTTACTCCCTCACTCCCTCCCTCCTTCCCTTCCTTCTTCCTTCCTTCCTTCCTCCTTTCTTCTGTCCTTCCTTCCCTCCTTTCCTCCCTCCCTTCTTCCTCCTTTACTCCCTCACTCCTACCTTCTTTTCTTCTTTCCTTTGTCCTTCCTTCCTTTCCTTCCTCCCTCCCTTCTTCCTCCTTTACTCCCTCACTCCTACCTTTCATCCTTCCTTCTTTCCTCTGTCCTTCCTTCCTTCCCTCCCTTCTTCCTCCTTTACTCCCTCACTCCCTCCCTCCTTTCCTTCCTTCTTCCTTCCTTCCTTCCTTCTTTCTTCTGTCCTTCCTTCCCTCCTTTCCTCCCTCCCTTCTTCCTCCTTTACTCCCTCACTCCTACCTTCTTTCCTTTGTCCTTCCTTCCTTTCCTTCCTCCCTCCCTTCTTCCTCCTTTACTCCCTCACTCCTACCTTTCATCCTTCCTTCTTTCCTCTGTCCTTCCTTCCTTCCCTCCCTTCTTCCTCCTTTACTCCCTCACTCCCTCCCTCCTTTCCTTCCTTCTTCCTTCCTTCCTTCCTCCTTTCCTTCCTTCTTCCTCCCTTCCTTCCTTGACTCGAGAACAACAGGAGGGTTAAACTATTAGGGCTTTAAATATTGCTTATTTTAATTTATTGATGACTCTGTTGAGCATTTTGTTTCTGATTTACATCAATAAATTGTGAAAAATGCCATTCACACATTTCCCAGAGCCTAAGGTGACATCCTCAGACTGCTTGTTTTATTGAAGCAACAGTCCAAAACCTCCAATTTAGTTTAGTTTATGATGATATTAAATAAAGAAAAAGCTGCAAATTCACACATATAAGGGTGTCTGTGTGTACTTCTGCTATGTAAACGTCTGTTTTCTTTCTAACTCCTGCCTTATATGACTAAAATCAGACTTAAAATAATAATAAAAAACAACATAAATGCCTGGCTCCTTCCAAAATTAGCAATGACTTACACAGAGACTCAAACTTACAGCACACTCACAGGCTGTTGGGCACACACACACACACACACTCCTAAGAAACCCACATAAACACAGGCAGGCAGGCAGGCAGGCAGGATGAGGGCTTATTGCAGACAGCAGCAGTAGTACCAGCAGCAGCAGCAGCAGCACAGTGTGTCCTGTTATGCGTTTGAACCGTCACTCCTCCGACTGGAAACAGCCGCAGACAGAGATGCACACCGAGGAGAGAGCGGCTTCGTCATCATCATCATCCTGAAAGTGTCTTTGCCGGTCTCTGTCAGAGCATTATCAGCTGAACCTAACTAGCTGTGTGCTGCCACCCTGTCCACAGCTCATTGATCACTGCCCCCACCCTCACCCCCACCCCCACCCCTCCCCCTGCTGATCTGGAGCTATTTCTCAGCAGCCCCAGAGGGAAGCGTTTCCTGGCAAACAGAGTGAAGGATAGAGTATGTTCTGTGGAGCCCGCTCCTGCATCGCATGCTTAGAGTGACTTAAATTAGCTTTTTTTTTTTTCTTCTTCTTCTTCGTCTTCTTCATACTCTGACAGGCATTAGTTGACCGAGAGATCGAATACATTAGCGCAGAAAGTACACAGTGCCAACCCTGCAGCTGACCGCCGCACTTCCCCGCTGCTGCTGCTGCTGATGTTTGCTAGTGAGAGTGTTTATTTGCAGCTGTTATACACAAGCGAGGCCCTATTTTGTGGTGGTTGAAGACCAGACTAATTCATTTTCCCCTGCGGCATTNTTTTGAGCTGTGTAGATGTCAGTCCCCCCACCCCACCCCCCCCACCCTCATCACCACCACCCTCTGGCTTTTTTCAGATACTTTTCGGGCCCTTTTTTTTTTTTTTTTTGCCTTCTATTCCCAGGCTTGGTCAGCATTAAAGAGCTGTTATGTTAGCCACTAGTAGTAGTGCCTTAGCCGCATCGCTCCTCTCTCTGGCATCATGTCAACATACAGTACATTAACGTAGCTGAGCTCATCGTATATATGCTGACCGCTTGTTTGCTGCACTGCTGCACTGTTCCACCATGTGATGAAGTAACAGACAAAAGCAGCGTCAATCAGGACTCTTGCACTAAAAGCTTATAGATGCAACAGTTTAGTTTCACCCAGCATGTTTAAGTATGTGGCTGGTTATTCTGTATCAATCCACAAATTCCATGAAAAGACCAAAACCAACAATCCAAATTCATTTTTAATGCTTTCCAACTTTCCTATCCTGACACTTAAGCTCATATAGTCCAACTGAATACATAAATCTTAAAAAAGTGGGTCAAACATATATGGTTTCATTTTTAATAAGGCTCAGTAATTTCATCAAACAGCTAGGCACTGCAGTTTCTCTCAAATGTCACTTAAACTAGAGAAAACAGAGAGTTTGTTGAGGGACTATTTTCAGCTGTGGATTAATACACTGCAGGACGGTGTGGCGTTACGTGATATTGAATCAAATAAACTGCAGTGTGTTTGTGTTAATGGTATGGAGCAGGGGTGTCAAACATGCAGCCCGCGGGCCAGATACGGGCCGCCGAGGGTGCAATCCGGCCCACTTGCCATCCAGTGCTCTTTTCCTTCCTTCCATCTGTCCTTCCTTCCTTACTTCCATCTGTCCTTCCTTCCTTTCTTCCTTCTGTCCTTCCTTCCATCTGTCCTTCCTTCCTTCTGTCCTTCCTTCCATCTGCCCTTCCTTCCTTTCTTCCTCTTTCCTTCCTTCCTTCTTTCCTTCCTTCCTTCTATCTGTCCTTCACTATCTCTCTTTCCTACCTTTCTTCCCTCCTTCCTCCTGTCTTTCCTTCCTTACCTTCTTATTTCCTTATTTCCTTCCTTCCTTCTTTCCTTCCATCTCTTTAATGATCCGGCCCACATGAGATCAAATTGGTCTGTATGTGGCCCTTGAATGAAAATGAGTTTGACACCCCTGGTATGGAGGGAACATTTCTTTCAACAGTCTGGCTTATTGATGTGTTTTCAATAGTTTCTGGACAATAATAGAGTTCTGTGGCCTTTGGATAAACAGACAATACACATTGACGTATTCAATCAATTCATTGTTGCTTTGTCGACAGTCACAAATGTATAGATTGTCGCCACTGCTTCCCTGAGGAGCGAGTGGATCAATCTCTGTCACTCTCTAATTGGACAGCAGTTTGGCTTCAATAATTGTAAACAGTTTACAGCATTTCCTTCGAGAAGCTTTGAGATGTTCTGCAGCCAGAGTCTCCGCTGCATTTGTACGAAGACTTTCTTTCACGCCTGAATCCTGCAGTAATTGTTGTTTGTTTTACTCTTCCCCCTTTGAGGTCAGAGGCTCGGGTTATCAACAGAAATTTTTACTGAGTGAGCGCCATCACATCAGATAATGAAGTGGAACAAATAAGCTTTCCTCCCTCTCTCTCTCTCACTATCTCTCTCTCTTCCTCTCTCTCTCTCTCTCTCTCTCTGTGTCTCTGCACTAATCTCGCCCTCTTCTGTTGTTGGCGCGGTGACGATCTGATGACGGCAGCATCGATCTAATGACTCGTCTGCATGCTCTCTCCCTTTATCTGCTGGCTCGTCTCGCTCCTCCTCACAAACACAAACGATGCACTGACGCTGTTCAGCAAGAGCGCCTACTTATTAGGAACAGCAGACTGGGAGAGGACCCAAAAAAGTGACAGTGTGAAGTGTATGTGGATGTATTTTTTAGTACGTGCAAGCATGTTTAGCATGTGTTTATGTCTTCTTTCTTTCTACACTTTACAATCCCATAGGACTTATGACAGAGTGTAAATATTCACACACTGTATTTTATCAACAGACTGTATAAAAGAAACAGACGTAACATCCGTGACGTCTCCCACTGGTTTGTGGACTGCTGCTTGGAAGCCAATAGTTTAGAATCTAGTGAGAGCCATGTTGAAAATTTCAGGTGCATGCTGGGAAAAATAAAAACATGGATTCTACTTATATGGGCATGAGGCGGGGCCATGGGCGGAGCGGGGAGGTTGCTATGGTTGCAAGGACTGGATCTGGAGGACATTGGTCAATCAACCTGTCAATCAGGACGTAGCCACGCCCTAATGCATACCCTGCTTTATCGTCAAATATAAAATCAGGGAGGCCAAAATGTCCCAAATGAACATCATACTGCATTGAAGAAGGCTTTAAACTAGCGATTGAGGACCATAAACACATTTTGAAAACGTTTACTGAGGTTAGAAATCAAGTGAGAAGTTGGTGAATTCTCCATTGACTTGTATAGAGACGGTCGCCCCCTGGTGGCCTTTTGATAGAATGCAGTTCTAAGTTACTTCTGCGTTGGCCTCATTTCAGAGGACCGAAGCTCCCCGCCTGATTTTATCCTAAAATGGCATCGGAACAAGCATATTTGTCTAAAAACATACTGTTTTAGGGGTTAGCGGCATAAAGAAAACCTTGTTACTCGGCCAAATCATGTTGCACGTCTTTGTCCTTCATTAAACCAAGGCGACGTGTCAACATGTATGTCTCCCCCCCGCCTCGTGTACAGTATTTCTTGGCCTCGACCGATGACATCAGAGCGTGTAGCGCTGATCAAACGAGCACATATGAACACAAGCGGCAGCCTGGCCTTTGTCCCATCAATCAGCTCGTAAATGTCATCAGAAGGCTGCAGGATGTGGCAGCTATGGGACAGATGAAACGTGTCGAGGAGGACTTTTATCCCGCTCAGTGGGATATAGTGGGATGTATAACTTCACTTCTGGTCTGCTCCAGTTATACAATGTAGAGCCTGGTTTCTTTAACTCAGGGGGGGCCGGAGGGCTGGTTTGGTTTTTCCAGGCCTGCGTCTTGTCAGATCCAGTATGACGAGAGTATAGTGGAGTATAGGCTTAGAAATGTGCTAACACCCCGAAGATTGATAGACTGTGCTCACTGATTCAAAAGTTTAGAAGATAATGTTTTCTATTAGAGCTCCAACGATTAGTCAATTAAATGATTAGTTGAGTGACATTAAATTAATCAGTATCCATTGGTTACAATAGTTTTAGCCAAATGTTTGCTGGTTGCAGCTGCTCAGATGTGATGAGTTGAAGCTTTTCTAGAGAAGAAGTGAATATTTTGGGATTGTGGACTATTAATCAGACAGGACAGGACATTTGAAGACACCAACATGAGCTCTATGAGACTATAACAGACCATTTTCAATATTTTGTGGTATTTTAATTGGTGACGTGATTAATTGAGTGATATAGAATATAACTGTCAGATTCATCGATAATGAAAATAGTTTTGTTAGCTGTCTTAACCTTTGTGTCGTCCTCCCGGGTCAAATTGACCCCGTCTGTTTTGACTGTTCCTTCTTTCTTTCCTTCCTTCCTTCCTTCCTTCCTTCCTTCCTTCCTTCCTTCCTTCCTTCCTTCCTTCTCCACCCCCTTTTCTTCCTTCCTTTCCTTCCTGCCTTCCTCCCTCCGTCCCTCCCTCCTTCTCTATTTTCTTCCTCCCGTCCTTCGTTCCTTCCTTCCTCCCTTCCTCTTTTCCTTTCTCTCTCCCTCCACCCTTCATTCTTTCCTCCCTTCCTTCTTCCTTCCTCTCTCCCTCCTTTCCTTCCTTCTTCCTCCTTTCCTTCCTTCTTCCTCATTTCCTTCCTTCTTCCTCCCTTCCTCTTTTCCTTTCTCTCTCCCTCCCTCCTACCTTCCTTCCTTCCTTATTTCCTTCCTCCTTTCCTTCTCTCCTTTCCTCCCTTTCTTCCTTCTTTCTTCCTTCTTTCCTTAACTCGAAGACAACAGGAGGGTTAAATGTTCTTATGGCTCAGGGAGTGATATCTAAATTTCACTTCAAATGTCATTAAGTTACAAACACACACACACGTCTTGATTTTAAATATCAGTGCATGTACAGTAAATGCATGTTAGGCTGAGTTTGGAGAAATGTGCATAAAATGATTTGCAAGACTCAGAGAATATTTCCATTTGATAAAAACAGGGAATCTTGGTTTTGAATGTTTCAGTGTAAATATTGAAAAGCTTAAATGAAACAGAAATAAAAGGGGTGAACTTTAGATCTTTATATATATATAATTCTGTCCCTTCAGCTTCACACCTACCTGTAGTATGTTTTAATAGGAAGTCACACAAAAGGTCTCCTTCTTTATACACAGTTCATTTACACCTCCAGCTCCTTCGCTTTGCTTATTCTTGATTCTTAGAGCTTTCTTTTTGACTTTAATGGTTAATACTTTGAACACAGGAGTAGAAGCAGAATGTGTATTTGTAAAGTCTGTTCCCATTAGTCTTTATCACCACATAAAAACATGTTTTTATTCATTTCTGGCATGACCGTACAGGTTCTTTTTATGCACACATTGAAAATACGTAGATGGAAACATATTTTTTCTTGAATCCATTTACTGTCAATGAAATATTTTGGCGATTCTAGTTAGGAAAAAATAACCCCAGTAACCTCAAGGAGTGATTAGTGCAGCAGTGTGCGCTGTAGTATCCTGCAGTGCTGCTGGAGCTTAACAGTGGATTTCACAGACTAACTCTGCACATGCACAGACACATTCATACAAGCCACATAAATACCACATACTCTCATACCTAATGATCTGGATTATTTGAGCCCACCCACAGCATAGGTCTGGTCCACTGTCTATCTGTTTGATCAGCTAATTACCATGATTATACACACACATATACACACACACACACACAGGCACACACACACACAGGCAGACACACACTACCCAAGAGACAGGGTTTATGCAGTGAACCGCTGGGTTTTACACTCCTCCCTCTCCTCACCATTCCTCTTCTTCTACTTCTCTCCACTTTTCTTTGTTCTTCTTAGAAATAAAAGAATAAAAACACAGATAGGTGGTCTTTGAGACTTGTTAAATTTATATCAGTTGCAACATGGCACTCTAGATGGATTGTAGATTTACAAGCTTCTGTCTACCTTGCCTCTCAACCTTTTTTTATTTTTTTTAATTTAATTATTTTTATTTTTCCCTCTCTCTCTCAATTTGTTGGTGGGTGGGTTGAGGGGGAGTTTGGAGTTCTATGTTTGTGTTTTCATGTATATCTTGAAAAATACTGAAAATATCCCAAAAAACATGGCACTCCAAATGATTACTGGGCTTTGGCATTGAGCTGCAGTTGACTTTTCTTACTTCGGATCAGCAGAAATTGTGATTTTTGCTTCATTAAGTCAAAGTGATTAAACTTTAAAGGTGCTGTTATTTGTTATTTATCCCTAAAGTGTTAAAGATGAACTGAACTTAATATATGCTTTGCTAAGAAACCAGTATATCTATGGTGTTTGATTAAATATTAATTAAAGTCTTATTATTGGTCTTTTTTTGCTTTGATGGCGCCCCCTACAGTCTGTATGTGTTCTGCAAGGGGTCGTGTATTTTCTGTGCTTTCGCAGTTTCACCTCAATTCAAACATCTACACCATCATACAGTACTTTATGACTCCATACGCTACTGATTTGAACCACAGAGTAACGTAATTTGGGTTATGACAGTTTGGTTTGGACTATCTAGATCCCCCCCCCCACCACCACCCACCCCTCCCCCCGCCATCGTGTGTGTAATGTGGGAGGAACCCCACACCACACCACAACACATTTTGTGTGCAGGAGCAGCCGATGACTCAGCAGATGTTGAAATGACACAAACGGAAAGTAACGGCTAACCTCACGCATGCACGCAAGCTAGGCTAACTACATAACCAGTGCTATGTGGGCTCTTTGAAGATGGGAAATAACGTTGTTGTGTCTTTTTTTATCTATCTTGATCACAATTTAAAAAAAAAAAAAAAGTGTTCAGATTTCAGTCCAGCTATAAAACCGGGATCTAGTTGCGCTGCTCTTGCTCTTGCTCTTGCTTTGACTCAGTAATTAACAGCTTAGCTTGATTTTGTTACTTTGCTGACAAAAGGACAAAGGCTCCTTTAACTGCACACTGTGACAGTATAATGTTAGTATCAATACAAATCCTTTAATTAGAGGAAATTAGATTTAAAATGGCCTTAAATCTCCTTTAATTTGACACTGAGCCTGTCCTTCACCTCCCGCCTTCCCGAAACGTCTTTGTCTATCCTTGTCTACCCATCTTCTTTATCTTCTTTTAAATATCTCCCCTCTCTCTCGTCTCTCTCTCTCTCTCTCTCTATCTATCTCACACGCTTTCTTCCTTATCCTCTCACTTCATTAACCTTTTTATGTTTTCCCATCACATCCTCCTCTCTCTCTCTCTCCTCCATTTCTCCTCTGGGGCGCTGCAAGATGTAAGAACAAGAAAACGCCACCTTTTTAATGCTCAGGGGAAACGCATTACCACCCTCTGAGCGGCTCCTGCTCGGAAAGATTAGGGTCATTACCTGGCAGCGGGCCCCCGTAGTTCCGCTCAGTGCATTATAGCCTTAAACTTTAACCTATATCAAGTAACTCTGCAACGCAAAAGAAAACAAACAAGCCAAGCCATTAGCAGCTTCTCTGGATATTGTGTTCCTTACCATAGGGAGTCAAAGTGCTATAACAGAGACTCACACAGCGCCAAGACGTACATTTAATACCTTTTTATAATCTTTTACGACCTATTTTCCCCATGCAGGTTCATTTATTTTATGCGCGGTTCATTCATTTTTCTTGGATTTAACTCCCAGGTTTATGCTGTTTGGTGCTTTAGGGTAGTTGGTGGGTGAGAAGCAGGAGGAGGGAAGGAGGGAGGGAAGGAGGGAGAGGAGGGAGGAAAGGAGGAGGAGGAGGAGGGAGAGCTGGAATTCCCCCAATGTGAGCCATGTGCTGCTGCCGCGCTGAGTTTACTCTTCTTATAAAAGTGCAGTTTTACGTTTCCTTAATTTAAATCAGCCCGTATAAACAACATCTAAGCAGAGGGAGATGGATTGCCCCCCCCCCCACCCCCCCCAAAAACCGCACTGTTAGGTTTCTGATTTTAGCAGGTCATTAGGAAATATTTCTTTTACTATCTCTCTCCTCTCTTTCTCTATCCACAGTTTTTTTTTTCTTCCTTCCACCCATCCTGCTATTCAATCTTACATCCACAGTCATACATCAGCAGCTGTGTGGTGTGAAGATGGAAAGCTCTTATAGGTGGTCTGTGAAGAAGTTCCCACTAAGGACTAAGTGTGTGGTTTAAAGGGGGCGGGGGCTCTTGGAATGAAAATACTGCAAGTTCACGACTAGAAAAACTTCATTGACCCATTTTTTATTTCCTGCTCTTTATACCAAGAGGTGTAGGCTGTTTTTTCCGCCCTTATCTTTATATTTCGCCGTATCTGGCACATCGGAATCATGAGGTATTTTATCAGGAGCCTATCAATGAAATAGCCGTGGAGTAAAAACACACAGTGTGTAGGTGTGAGCGATGTGTTTTGACACAGCCAGTCACTCTTGGCAGCTGTCCTCTGCAGCACAGCCCAGGTTTTTTTTTTTTTTTTTTTTTTTTTTTACGTTTGCTAATGCGCTGAGTCGAGCACTAGTGTGTCCGCCGCACGTGTGTGTTTTTCTTAACGTCTCTGGGGCATGTTTGTGTGTATGTGTGTGTGTATGTGTGTGTGTGTGTGTGTGTATGTGTGTGTGTGTGTAGTCACATAACAGAGATGCAAACCTCTAATTGCCCAGGCAGAAATTCAACTCAACTCAACTTTATTTATATAGCACCTTTCATACAAACACGCAGCCCACATAGTGCTTCACATAGCCAGATTAAAGCAACACACCACACACAAATATGAAGGCAAAAATAGACAACAGGCATTAAAATTAACAATTACAACCATAAACAAATAAGTTAATAGAATAAAATAAACACTAAAGGATGTAACATGACTCTAAATTAAAACCCAGATTAAAAAGATAAGTGTTTCATTTCCTTTTTAAAAGACAAAGAGAGTTGCTCGTTCTAATATCCAGAGGCAGTGTGTGTGTGCTCTACAGTTTAAGGGCATAAAAACAGAAGGCAGCCTCACAGGTACTTTTTATGGGACACTTAAAGGAACATTTAAAAAGAAAAGCGGGTGGAGGACCTCAGTGGTCTGGCTGGCATATAAAATGAAAGAAAACCTCTGGTGTTACAGTACAGTAGGAGGGATTCATTCATTCAGTCATTTAAAGCTTCATAAACAAGTAAGAGAACTTTAAAATCAATTCTAAAAGATACAGGTGGCGAGTGTGGAGTGTTAAACTGCGGAGTAATGCAATCTTTTTTTCTTCTTCTTCTTCTTCTTTGTTTTAGTTAGAAAGAGTTAGAAAGTCCAGGATCTTATGCCAGGAACCTCAGTAAGCAGTTCAGTGTGGGTGTGTCGGGGGTATGTACTGATTACAGCCAATCAGCTCATAGCTCCAACCAGGAAGTTGTGGTTTTGAACACGTGTTGTTGCGGCAACAAGGGAACTGAAAGGATAACGAACGAGGGGGAAAGGAAGAGAAGGAGTCGTTTAAGTGCCGGAGTGCAACCTCTGCAGTTCATTTGACAGTATTGTCACTTTTATTTACTCATACAGTGATAAAGTATGAAGCTGATACGTCTTAACATGAGGCTGTAATAATAGAAGGAAGGGGAGATGAAGTGAGGAAGGTCTGCTGTGTAGAAATGAAGGCATGCAAAGTCCACATGGTCACACACACACACACACACAGACAAGCACACACACACACACACACACACAGACACACACACACAGACACGCTCATGGTGGACGGCCAAAAACTTATCTGCGTGGGCGGGTGGAGGGAAATGTAGTCTCACCTTTCACAGCAGAGCGCCGTCACACACACACTCACACACACACATTCACACTCACACTCACACACCACACTCTCACATATAACAAATGTCTCTCTCCGGTAATGTTCAACCCACACTCTTCCATTGTCAGCTAATGGACCAGCACATGATAAAGGAACAGTTCCCTACACACACATACACACACACACACACACACACACACACACACACACACAACACACACATACATTACACATACATTACACATGCAGACACACACAAAAGGCATCGCACACCACCCAGTGCACTCAGTTATCCTGAGAGAAGATTGAATGACATAAACCATTATCATCATCATCATCATCATCAGCCCCAGTCCTGCAGGGATGATGCACAGTGATGCGTTAACAAGGTGAAAGAATGAGAATAATAAAAGAATTAGAAAAACAGGAAGGAATTCAGAGAAGAAGAAGATGAAATGATGCAATGCTTTGATTATATAGTATATTTTTCCTCTTCCTCCTCCTTCCCACCCTCTCTCTCTCTCTCTCACTCTGTCAGTCAGTCAAAGTAGATCACAACAGTTGCTCTGTATCAAACAAAGTCTTGAATCTCTGCCAGTTACTGTGGCTCCTCACAAAGCGGTAATGTCTAAACTCACTGTGAAGCTCTCCTGCTGTTTCTCCGCTCGCTGGCATCAGACTAGCACTTGTTGTTTTTCTTCAAACATAACATTATTCCCATGGTGCAAGCGAGCACATTTTTAAAAAAAATTGAAACTCTACATCTGCTGCTCGCCCCCGTCTTTCATAAACAGAGCAGCGTCTCTATTGTGCAGTTTGTCGTCGTCGTCGTCGTAGCTCTAACAAGTATTCACATTATTCTTACTGTTCACACAAGTGCTCGTCGAGTTTTGACACACATATAAAATCACACCACCAACTCCCCCACCTGTCAGGCTGCTTGGTTGTTGTATTAATCAGACGCACCTGATCTTAACACTCCTGTTGTCCTCGAGTCAATGAAGGAAAGGAGGAAGGAAGGGAGGGAAGGAAGGAAGGAAGGAGGGAAAGGAAGGACAGAGGGAGGAAGGAAGGAAAGAAGAAAGGAGCGAGGGAGGGAGGGAGAAAGGAAAAGAGGAAGGGAAGAAGGAAGGAAGGACAGCATAAAGAAGGAAGGGATGGAGCAAGGAAGGAAGGAGGGAAGGAAGGAAGAAAGGGAGGAAAGGAGGAAGGAGGAAGGAAGGGATGGAGCAAGGAGGGAAGGAGGGAAGGAAGAAAGGGAGGAAAGGAAAGAAGGGAGGGAGGAGGGAGAAAGGAGGAAGGGAGGAAAGGAAAGAAGGGAGGAAGGAAGGAGGGAAGGAAGAAAGGAAGGAAAGGAGGGAAGGAAGAAAGGGAGGAAAGGAAAGAAGGGAAGGAGGGAGGGAGGAAGGAAGGAAAGGAGGAAGGGAGGAAAGGAAAGGAGGGAGGAAGGAAGGAGGGAGGAAAGAAGGGAAGGAAGGAGGGAAGGAAAGAAGAAAGGAGGGAGGGAGGGAGAAAGGAAAAGAGGAAGGGAGGGAAGGAAGAAAGGGAGGAAAGGAAGGAAGGGAGGAAGGACAGAGGAAAGAAGAAAGGAGAGAGGGAGGGAGAAAGGAAAAGAGGAAGGGAAGAAGAAAGGAAGGACAGAGTAAAGAAGGGAGGGAGTAAGGAAGGAAGGAAGGAAGAGTAAAAACAGATGGGGACAGGTAGGTTAATGAGATGTGTGTCTTGCTGTAGAGTCGTGTAATGAGCAGCTTGCATAAAAACAAAAAATTAAAAAAGAGACAGATAGAATAAATTAACAAAACAAAAGAATAATAGAGGATATCAGCCACCTTCCCCAGCAGAGAGAGAGAGAGAAGAGAAGAGAAGAAAAAAAAAAAGAAAAGCATTTTATTAAATCAGATCTTAGGGTTGATGCTCTCTGTGGAGGCACAATGGCTTGTTTTCCCTGGAGAAGCTTAGTGCCTGGCATTTCCTGCTCTGGGATGGCCCCGTCCTGATTAGAGGAAATTGATTTAATGGCTTTGGTTTAATGGCTCGAAAGGCTGCATCCACTCTCTGCTACACTTTCTTCTTCTTCTCTCTCTCTCTCTCTCTCTCTCTCTCTCTCTCTCTCTCTCTCTCTCTCTCTCTCTCTATTCTTCTTGTTGTTTTGTTTTTTTCCTGCTGCTTTGTGCATTCTCACACTTTTCTTTGTCATGCCTTGTTAGTGTTTGAGCCCAATTTTCTCTCTTCGAAGCACAAGAAATTGGTGTCTGTGCTTTTATGCTTGAGTGTGTGTGTGTGTGTGTGTGTGTGTGTGTGTGTGTGTGTGTGAGTGTGTGACAGTATGTGTGGACACTTGAGCTTGGTGCATCAAAGAAGGCAGATCTTTGGTTTAAAGAGAATATACATACCCTCAAATTTAAAGTAGCCTTTTTCTATGTTGCTCTTTTGCATTAAAAAACCTTCTGATATTTGATATTTAATTGGTAGACCTATTGAGATTATAATCCAAAATGATTATTTAAGATTAGAGGAAGTGTTAGACCTCCACTTAAAACATTTCCACATCATCTAAAGGTTGCATAGGGGCACATTAAATATGATATTTCTGTACATAAACTACAAACGTATGTAAAGTCAATGAAAAGCAATTCTGTATTAATGAGAGATTTGTTAGTCCTAAATTTAATGTAGCATAAACACTTGTTAATTATTGAGCCACTCATTGTTGAAAATTGTGCATTTATCCAACAGGAGTCTGGATATCATGACTTCAGCTATTTCAGTTTTGCAGGTTTGCCTTCATAGTAGCATCTTGTGTTCCCGTTCGTTATTATGGCCGGTGTTGTGCAAAGTTATTATAGTTTTGAAATTTTCTTTATTTTTTATTTCTTATTTAGTTTTTCAGTTTGCTTTTTTATTTCAGTTTAGTTTTAGTGAGTTCAACAAGTGATTTAGTAGTTTTAGTTTGGTTTTATTTTGAAGGAATTGACTAGTTTTAGTTTGGTTTTATTTTGAAGGAATTGACTAGTTTTATTTTGAAGGAATTGACTAGTTTTAGTTTGGTTTTATTTTGAAGGAATTGACTAGTATTAGTTTGGCTTTATTTTGAAGGAATTGACTAGTTTCAGTTTAGTTTTTATATAGTTTTAGTTTTTCAGGTATTAAGAGAAACCCTTGACTTACAGAAGCTGAAAAGGATGAAAGAATGTGTGACACCAAATATGGTTTATCATTAAGTCCTTTTTAATTTCATTCTTTAACCACGAAGATGAACTTTCAAATTTGTGGGATTTTTCCCTTTTTTAGTTGAATCCCACAAATGTTCCCATCAGTCCTCATCACTATACATTTACTCTCATCTGTCAGCAGCTCGTACTCCAAGTATATTCATTTTAGCTATAATAAATTAACTATAATAACTCTGGTGGTCAATCACAGTGATGTCATACTTTCCTGAATGAATGTATATATCTCAGTCCAGTCCTGTGTGATTCATTGCTGGAGCGTCACTAACAGGCGTCTGGATGATGACAGCTGATGTGATTGCAGTGTGTCACTAAAAGCCTCTTTGATACGTACGCTATAGAAAAAATATAAAGGGAAACAAACGAGTACAGTCCAGACCTTTTGTCGACACACCCAGATTGAGCTTAAGTCACGGCACATGGTACGATATATGTGAGGCTTGTGTATAGTATATGCGAGGCTGTGGAGAGGGTGTGTATCTAGAGCATGTGAGGAATGTATATGTGAGCGTCTAGTTTTATGGGAAGCTTCTTTCAGTGAGGTTAAATCTTTGCAGAGCGTTACATGACAGGTGGGAGTCATATCAGGAGCCTCGTACTGTACTGTAGGGACACACACATACAGTAAAGTGGTCTGAAAGATATAATCACATTGTTGCAGATTCATTTTAATATTGATCCACTAACCTGTTAATTGAACACATGTTGAATGCATAGACTGTATAAAAGAAATGGACGTAACATCTGTGACGTCACCCATTGGTTTGTGGACTGCTGCTCGGAAGCCAATAGTTTCGAATCTAGGCAGCGCCATCTTGAAAATTTCAGGTGCATGCTGGGAAAAATAAAAACATGGATTCTACTTATATGGACATGAGGCAAGGCCATGGGCGGAGCGGGGAGGTTGCGATAGGTTGTGAGGGCTGGATCTCGAGGACATTGGTCAATCAACCTGTCAATCAGGACGTAGCCACGCCCTAATGCATACCCTGCTTTATCGTCAAATATAAAATCAGGGAGGCCAAAATGTCCCAAATGAACATCATACTGCATTGAAGAAGGCTTTAAACTAGCGATTGAGACCATAAACACATTTTGAAAACGTTTACTGAGGTTAGAAATCAAGTGAGAAGTTGGTGAATTCTCCATTGACTTGTATAGAGACGGTCGCCCCCTGGTGGCCTTTTGATAGAATGCAGTTCTAAGTTACTTCCGCGTTGGCTTCATTTCAGAGGACCAGAACTCCCCGCCTGAGTTTAATGTCATATAAACACGAGCGAGCTTCTACTAACTCATCGCCTCGCTGTCATAAACAAGTGACGATGACGTTACCTCCATAATATATACAGTATAACAACACAGCCTACCACAAAACAAGCTCCTATTATTTATCCTAGCAGGCTTTTAAGTGAAACACAATGATGTCCACAAGCGGTGAACAGCTTCAACCCTTCATGGCAACCATTCAAAGTGCAATTAATTAAACATAGACACAACAACGACATGTGCTCACTCTCCAAAACAGCCTGTGCGACAGTTAATAAAGATAACCCTGGGGTTTTGACTAATGAGCAAGGTAATTATATAGCCACATATAATGTGATTAGCTGCAGAACACAGAGGTCAGCAAGAGGACACACGCACACATACACACACACACGGACTCCTTTTCACCACTGCTGAGGGACCCTTAGTGAAGGGAAGCAGAATGGCTCCAATCCCTCCACCCCTGCCCCCCCCCCCCCCCCCCCCCCCCCCCCCACCGGTCCCCTAAGGTCCCATGTTATTTTAATGTTTCCCATCTGACATTGGCCATGCATGTCTGGCTGCGTTAGTTAACAGCGCAGGGAGAGGCAAGCGTAGCCAGTCTGTCTCCTGCGTTACCTCGAATGATCGTGCGTGGCGTGTGTTTGAGTGTGACAGATGAAAAGATGGGGGGAGGAGGAGGAGTGGGGGGGCAGAGGGGGCCGCAGCATGCTATCTAGGTTATCTATTTAGAAAGCTTGTTTAGTCAAAGAGAGAAGCCTCCAGGGCCGAGATGATGAGTCAACACACTGTACAGTACGGTCTGAATCTCTTCTCCTTGTTGTCTGGGCTTCTTGGCGCAGGGACAAACACTTATAGTTTTGTTAAAATGCATAGCAACAGTGATGCACAACATAGCAACCAGTATAGATGTTCAACTTTAAATGTTTTGCTGCAGGTTTTTTTTAGAGATATACATCATGGCAACCACAGAGAATAGACTAAACATGTAATCTTAGTGTATGCTCTTACTTGCAGGGATTAAACCCCAGTCTTCATACATTCACTTGTAGCAATGGTGAAGTTAGTCAATTAACATGAAGTCACACAGTTTACTATCTTTTCCCCCCTTCAGATCCCAGGATTAATACTGGGTAATGGGTTATGGTTCATTGCTTAGCCAGGAGAGGCACCAAAAGGGCACTGCCATCATTATATCAGCTTCACAAATAATGCATAGATGATCAAACGCTGGGTAAATAACATCCCCATAGGGGTTCTGCATTCAAAGCGCCGGCTAAAACTCGAGTGAGATCAAAGGCCACACGTCTGCTTTATAGCCCAATTACACAGAGAAGATAAAAACTCTCCCACAAAAAAAAAAAAAAAAAAAAAAAAAACTTTCCACATGCCCTGAAAACATTTATAGAGCGAGCGACAGAAAGTATTGCAGATTGTGTCGGTTTTATAATTGCAGTGGTTTTCATGACACTCGATCACTCAGCTTCTGTTCTGTCAAAACATCCAGAGCTGGTCCTGGCTGCCAATGCAGGTCGTTTTTTTTTGTTTTTTTTTAAATATAAAATTGAAATAAGCTAAATATGTTATGTTGCTCCCGGCAGTTCATTAATAATTGTATTTTAACAAACTCTATCCTTATAATTTATTCACTTCTTCTTTAATGCTGCACATCCATTGAAGGTTAGAAGTCTTAGGATGCATATGGGAGTTGTTCAAACATAAAGAGATTTTTTTATTTTTTATTTTGGTACAGTACAGTGAGAGAAAGGACTGCCTCATTTACTTGTTCAAACAAACCTCAGTTATACATATTTGCTTTAGGCAACGTAAAGCCAAACTCCACCTGAAACTGGAGCCTTGGATTCCCTGTGCTGAAGCCTCGGACCGTCGTCCAGGAAACCTCCTTCACAATCATTTATTGGTTTTTGCTCCTCACTATAAGCAGAGTTGGATATATCAGAATTTGTTCTCAGAGCTTCATAGGAAGATATTTGGTGTCATTATTGTTCAATATATAAAAATAATTAAAATCCACAGGTGTGAAATAGTCCATTCTGGATACGGTCTTATTAAAGTCTCTTATTCATATTTATTCATTTGTTCCCATCTTGGATATGTTCATAGTTCAAACTCTCCCCAAAAGAAACCAAGAGGCTTAAATGTAAATGTCCACTAAGAGAACAAAGACATACTGTAGCCTTGTAATGTTTATTCTGATTTAGCCATATGAAGAGCGATTCATTTGACAGCTCGCACCACAACATACTCGTACACATAACAAGATAAAAACACAGAAGAAAGAAGAAGAAGAGTTGGCAGCTGTGTGCAAAAGTGCAAAATCAGTGTGCAAAGTCATCAGACCCTAGTCCAATAAATAGTTCATTAAGAGGTAGTCTATACAAGCTCTAAATCAAGGGTGTCAAACATGCGGCCTGTGGGCCAGAACCGGCCCGCCAAGGGGTCCAATTCGGCCCACTTTCCTTCCTGTTTTTTTTTCCTCCCTTCCTTCCATCTTTTCCTTCCTGCCTTCTTTTCCTTCCTTCTACCCATCCTTCCATCTTTCCTTCCTTCATTCCTTTCTCCCTTTCATCTTTCCTCCCTTCCTTTCTTTTCTTTCTTCCTTCCTTACTTTTATTCTTTCCTTCCTTCCTTCCACCTGTCCTTTCTTTCTTCTCCTTATCTTTCCTTCTCACCTTCCTTCCATTTGTCCTTCTTTCCTTCCTTCCATTTGTCCTTCTTTCCTTCCTTCCTTCCTTCCTTCCTTCCTTCCTTCCTTTTGTCCTCCCTCCCTTCCTTCCTTCCTTCCCTCCTCCTTTCCATCTTTTTAATGATCCGGCCCACATGAGATCAAATTGGGCTGTTTGTGGCCCTTGAGTGAAAATGAGTTTGACACCTCTGCTCTAAATGATAAAAAAATGCACTACAGTATCCAACTACAAACTGCAATAACACACAAACCCATCATAATAAAGCACTAAAGGCTAGATTTGGAGTTAATGTAAAGTGGAAATGGAAAAAGTAATAATACCCCCCCCCCCCAAAAAAAGAGTATGTTCATTGTGATATCCACTGATGAATACCTGTTATTTTAAATAGACAAGAAGAAACAACAGTAAAGTTAAATACTGCTTCCATGTAATCTGTGTAACTAATGAAACGAGGTTTGTCTCATATGAATCTAACAAGATTTTTAAATGTTGACTTGACCCAGTTTCAAAATGGCTAATGTGTTAATACTGTTGTTTATACACTGCTCCATGATTTGGTCCGTAGTCGTGAGAATGCATTCGAAGTCAAAACCACCACCACCCAAAAAAAAAAAAGGTGTCATATTTTCTACACTTAGTCAGAATCACGCCTCTCGCTTCTCCCGAAGACTCTCTGACGGCTGGTAGATAAAACAAGCGCCCTTTGTGGCTTTTCACCTCGCTGTGGTAAAACTAGATGTTGTCTGAAGTGTTGCTGTAGTTGTTGTTCTGAGTCGCAGATTAAATCTCAGCGCTTATCCTCAAACCCCATGTGAAGAAAACGCACCAGTAGTTGTTGTTTATCCCTCGGCACTTACTTTTACATTTCCGCCAGGTGCATTTACTCACTGTCATCACTCACACAGGTTCCCATCACAACAACTCACACTGCACAGCTAAGCAATCCACCAGCATCGGACCTTTCTATAGCTGAGGTATTTTATTCTGCAGAAAGATCCTCAATCCTCTTAAGAAGGAGTATTGCCTCTGTACTCTTACTGGTGCTCGCTGTTTTTGGCTCCAAAATAGAGGTTTTGGAAGCTTTATCATGATGTATGTGATAGTGGTAGATACTGACCACTTATCCAGCCAATTACTGCAGTTGATATTACTCTTAAAGGAGCAGTGCGTAAGATTTAGTGGCAAATTTAACAGTGAAGTTGTGCATTGTAATTAACCCTCCTGTTGTCCTCGAGTCAAGGAAGGAAGGGAGGAAGAAGGAAGGAAAGGAGTAAGAAAGGAGGGAAGGAAGGAAGGAAGGAAAGGAGGGAGGAAGGAAGGTATGAGGGGAAGGAGGGAGGGAGAGAAGGAAAGAAAGAAGGACAGAGGAAAGAAGGGAGGGAGGAAGGAAGGGAGGAAAGGAAAGGAGGAAGGGAGGACGGAGAAAAGAAGGAAGGAAGGAAGGGGAGAGGAAGGAAGGACAGAAGGAAGGAAAGAGGAAACAGTCAAACCAGATGGGGTCAATTTGACCCGGGAGGACGACACAAAGGTTAATTGAATAACTGGAGGGAAAAGTTGAGCGGTCCTTCTCTAGAGACAGTTTTTGGTTTGTCCTTTCTGGGCTTCTGTAGAAACATGGCAGTGCAACATGGCCACCTCCATGTAAGAAGACCCGCTCCATGATGTAGATATAAAGGACTCATTCTAAGCTAATGAACAACACAACAATTACAGTACCAGTCAAAAGTTTGGACACACTTTTCCCATTCACATCAATGGGAAAGAAAGTGTCTCTAAACTTTTGACTGATAAGAAATGAAATAGTATATAGCGAGTTTTGCAAGATGCCACTATAAATCCTACTCACTGCACCTTTAAAATTCACCTTATTGAGAGATTATGAGCAATTACAGTGGATGCAAAACAACATTTGGAAGGTTTTTGATGATTTGCACTCAAATATACCACCAAGTGAAGTAGACTAAGTATCTTGGGGGTCTTTCAGTGGTACCTTTCTAGTCCCCTTCGATGTATGTTCCAGCTCTACTCCTGTTCCTTTAGTCGTCTTTTTAAGGAATTTTCTCCCTTTCAGTCCCAATTTCAGTTCCACCGAGCTGTAGGCATAATCTAATTAGAGGTAAATCCAATAACTACCCCCCTACTCCTATGGTATGGATGGCTTCTGGGAATTTTTGGGTTTCCCCCTCATATGTAAAATACAGATTCACTGTGTTCTGTTATGACAATAAGCATTACGTGAACTGAACCCCTGATAACCCCTTGTGTTTTAATTATTCTTAAATCTTTAAAAAAATAATTAGTATACAGTAATAAGTAATTATCAGTACTAATTTATTTTCTGTTGAGACTCCCAAACACACCAACGTAGCACCGCTTCGTCAGCAAAACATGCATCTCGCAAGGATTCAGAGGAGAAAATGAATCATGCATTAGTATAACTAACCTAATAAACTCTCATGGTTCCAGTTCTCTGCACCGAGGAGGGGGGGGGGACGGGGGGGTGAAGGGGCAACAGGAACATCTTTGAGTCTAATTCGTTATACGTGGTACCACTTTGTAACCTGATATAGACCTGATGAGATCGAATTACACGGACTTAAATAGAGGGTGTGTAATAGATTATGTTCTATACTGGATTTGTCTTACAGCGGCATTTTATATATGACAAAACAGAAATTTAAGATGCTTGTATCCACCCTGAATTACCTCAGGTTCATCCATGAAGTGTAGTTGTGGCGGGCGGACTTTTTTTTTTTTTTAATGACAATGGAAAAAGGAAGACGGATCACTGCGCAATTGTGAAAAAAAAGATGGCAAAGGAGAGATAGAAGGCCACCGGGAGAAAAGCCTGAAAGTCAATTATATTATTAATGGCTCTGCACTGACCTGTAGATCTCAGTGATATGAGCTCTGCTGGCATGTTAACATTAATCGGCCTCCCATTAGTCTAATGATAGGTCACATGGGTTTGCAGGCAGCTGGCACAGGCCCGCTGTTTGTGATAAGGCTGCTGAAGCGGCCTGTTTGTCTTTGGGTGCAGCTGTCAGAGGAGGGCTGTGACCGGAGCATAAAGGGCTCTTTTTACATTTTACATCTGAACAGAAGCAAGAGGCAGCACGGTCCCAAACAACACCACATGAGAGCACCTGTAGTTGTTTTAATGTTTGTTTCTATACTTTATGTAAGATAGTCGTCATTATGAAAATATGGCAAGGTAAGTTTCCTTCCTTTTCAAAAACAGAGACACAGTGCTTCATATAAGGCAAATAAATATATCAGAAACTACAAATACAATAGAATAGAGTGAGTTCAAATATATGGAGTTCATATTTTGATGCAGTAAGTTTCCTATAATTTGATAAAGGAAGAAAAAAGTTATGTGGAGAAAGGTGAAATAGGTTAAAGGGCTGTTTCACAATATATCAGTATAATATGAATGAAATGAATGAAACAGAAAATTCAGCTGCTTTTTACTTCATATCTCTACTACAGTAGATGGATGACAGAGAATCTTAATAAGTCATTTCATAAATGTAATTAAATGGGGGGCGCTGCGGTGGCCTTCGGGGTGAGGGAACCATAAGCCGCAAATTTCCAGGTTGACGTCCGACTGGAGACCTTCAGTGCGAGTCATTCCTGATGTTTCTCCTCTGTCATTTCCTGTGTGTCAGCTACCGAATAAGCCTTTAAAATTCACCTTATTGAAAGATTACGGGCAATTACAGTGGATGCAAAATAACATTTGGAAGGTTTTTGATGATTTACACTCGAATATATATTTCCAAATATCTTTCTTTTTTCTTATTTGACAGTAGAAACAAACTGGGAATGTGCACTAATGCAAAGTGAACTTAACGGCATGGTTATATAGATAAGCTCCACTTTAAAGGTCAGTCCACCTTAAAATTGAGCTAGGTTGTTGCTAACCTCCCTTCACCTTTCCAGCAGTCAATCAGCAGACAATACTTTTCTTGTTCTTGAGAAGCTGCAGCATGTATTCACTTGACACACCTGTACTGTACATTTACTGCTAGGTTAACAACTTACTGATAACCTTTCCCTCTCCCTTCACTCATATTTACTGTCACTCTTTCTACCACTTGTTCTACTTGCTTAACAACATACATTACACACACACACCACCCTAAAGGAGCTAAGCTAAGCCACTCTTTTATTAGCACCTTTCATGTATGAACGTCGTTTGAAGAATGATGAGAGGAAGGATTCTGGCATTCGATGAGCTGGTCGATGACTCGAAACTATTCCAAGGTAATGTAATGTACAGGGGGCATTATCCTGCTCGCACATAAAAACCATTAGAGGCCCATTGTTATTAATGATCATGTGGAAATTTTTAGCAGCTCCCCTCCTAATTCTGCAGAGGTGCACTGGAGGAAAAAAAAAATACTGAAGGGAAATGAAAATGAATATAGGAGAGATGATGCACTGTATATCCTCTCCTCTCTTCTTCATGTGCTGTTTATCTTCCCCTCCAGCCTCCTCTTCCCTCTTCCTATCTCTATCATCCTCACTTTTTCCTCTATCTGTTGATTGAATGCTGAGCCCAGACTATTCATGCTGCACAAACACAGCTCAGTAATAGATTTGCAAATTGATATTTAGTGAAGTGTTTTTTTTGTTTTTTTTTGGATGACTTATTATTATTCAGGAAAAGTGGTTTTGCAGCACAGCATTGTTTCATCTCCGCCGTCTAACTTTAATCAACCTGTTCTGTTTGCTAAATATTGAATATCGCTCAGGGTGTATTGTTCATAATTATCAGCGCTAATCTTGTGTAAATATAATATATATATATCGCCCGGATCCTTCTTAACAGTGGATAGCGTGCACTAGATCGGAGCTGTTGAGGTCTGTGCATTGCGAAAAGTTGGGAAATTATTAAAAAAAATCCTTCCAAATATCCAAATATGCAAGCCTGTTTGCACCATAGCTCCCTCGTGGTACAAACCCCTCCCCTTCCCCCTCCCTCTCCCTCTCCCCCTCCCCGTCCACTATCCGTGTTGCTCCCACTGCTGTCCATCTGTCAGCAACAATAAGCTCCATTTCAGAGATCATTGCAGGGAAAAAGTCTCCTATCTGACACAGCCCTTTGCTCAGCTTAAGTAGATCAAATCCTACATATACTGCTGTTACAACGTCCCGGGGCAACATATCATCTCCTATCATATCTCAGCGTGTGTGATGCGAGATATGATGGTATGACGCCACAGTCCACTCTGGACTATAAATCCCAGTAGCCCTGCATGACACCGCTGGGGTTAATAGGGCTAGGCAGCGCTTATTCACTATTTATGTCACTCGGGGTCTCCTGTAACTCAGCGAAGAATAATAGCTCTCTTTTGAACTTTATTCCCAGAGATACGAGTTAACCGTTTCAGAGGAGAAAAAAGGAAGAGAAAGGCCACTTTTGATCTCAGGTCTTTAAGTCTTTATGTCAGTCGTGGTGTTGCCTGAGTCCCCCACGCTTGATTAATGAGAGCTGTGGGAACGGCTGCTGGCTGCTGTGCTGCTGGGGCTGCTGGGGCTAGATACTGTATCTGCCATTACACACTGTGTGGCCCAGAATAGCTGGTCGCAGGAGTTAATTGACTGATTGGGTTTGAGTCACAACAGCTTGTCTGTCTTTGATGTCTTGGTTGAGTGAAACTGATAAATGGAGGAGCGACTTCAACAATAACAGTGTGTACACCGTGGCAGGATTCCAGCCACTCGAATGCTCCACATTCTGCGTTGCTATCTTTGGGTAAAACATTCCTGGGAATCTGCTTTTGGTATGTTTGTAATGCGCGGCTTGTTTCTAATGTGTTGAAATGTTTTTCCTGCTACCGCTTATTCGTGTTTCTTCTGAGAATGTCGGTTCCTTGCGGGAGGGGGGGCGGGGGGGTTGTGTCATGATGTCACGATGCTGACATTTTGGGCCATGAATCAATAGCACAGCAACATGGGTAAATGTAAGTAAAATGAATATAAACTGTATTTTATAGTATTCTCAGCAGTGGATTGAGTCTCTGCTTCACACTGAACCAGACTTAGAAAATAAATGTGTTTTCATGGCTCAGGCTTTAAGTTTTATTAAGAATATGTTTGCATTACTTAAATATATGTTGGGCTCGGACTCTAATTGGAGTCTAATTTGTTGTATGTTAAAAAAATAAGATCTTAATAAATGTGTTTAAAAGGTTACTTCACACACATCCATCCATCCACACCCTTGAGATTAGGATGGCAACATTTTCATTATCAGTGAATCTGTCAATTATTTTCTCAATGAATCAGTTAGTCCTTTAATCTATAAAATGTTAAAAAATGTTAAAAATATGTCCATCACTGCTTCCCAAAGCCCAAGTATATGTCCTTAAATGTCTGGAACATTAAAAGTTGAAGCCCCGCCTCCTACATGCACTTTATTAAAATAAACACTACCTGATGGCTTTTACTCTGCTGCTACTGCTAAAGCTGGAAACATCGTCGAAATCCAAACAATGAATGGATTATCAAAACAGTCTGGGATTCATTTTCTGTTGCTCCACTCATTAATTAATCGACTTATTTGAGATGGTAGCATCCACTAAGTGTGACTGCAACAATTTTTTTTTTTCATTATTGATTAATCTGTTAAATCATTTTCAAAGTGAGTGTTGGAAAATGTTGGAAAATGATCATAAAAATCACCTCTTCCCGTTGCCTAAACAAGCTCCAACCATTAGTTTAAGCTCCAAATATTCAATATACAATTATATAAAACCAACTGCAACCATAGACAGCAGCCAGTTATTTTCCTTTCCACGTATGCAGCATTATTATTATTATTCATTTGTTTTATTCCTTTACATGATTGTCCTACAGCTCCCACTCTTTCCAGCAGATGCAGTAGACATCTGTGGCATATCTACATAAAACTTTTCATCACAGCTTGTGCCTTTTTCAAAATTTTTTTTTTTTTTTTTTTTTACAAAAGTTGCAAGAAAACAAATTTATGAGAGAGGCGTTTTGACAAAAGGAGAAAAAAGGTGGATATAAAATATGAAGAAAAAAAGAATGAAGATGTGTGGATGAATTATTATTTGCACCTGTTAATCCAGACAGTTGCGCTCCTGGAATGTTGTGACAGATGGCATTCCTTCCCCTATTGTGTGTGTGTGTGTGTGTGTGTGTGTGTGTGTGTGTGTGTGTGTGTGTGTGTGTGTGTGTGTGTGTGTGTGTGTGTGTGTGCGTGCCCGTATGCATGCACTCTCTCATACTGTAAATCAAACCTACAGATCGCGCAGTGTGAAGTGAAGCATGCAGCCCTTCTATTCTATCTCCGTCCCATCCTCAGCCTCTTTTGTGTGTCTCCTCCCCGCCCCCCCCCCCACGGCTCTGCTCGGCTCTGCTGCTGCCGTCCGTCCTCTTTTGTGTCTCTCTACCTTCCCCGTCTGACTCTGACTCAGAGCAGCCCCGTGGGGTAAGAACATCCAGGGGTCAGGGGTCAAACTGATTCGGGATACCGTGTTGTTATTTTCTACAAGCGTTAAAGAGAGAGAGAGAGAGAGAGAGAGAGAGAGAGAGAGAGAATGTCGAGAGCGCTTGATTCTTCGGCGGCCTTAAACAGCCTGCAGTGAAGTGCTTGAACTTAAGTGGCCCCCACCCCAATGACCTTGACTTGTATGTGTGTGTGTGTGTGTGTGTGTGTGTGTACATACAGTATGCATGGGTGTATTTCTATATACACATTTGTCTATGTGTGTGTGTGTGTGTGTATGTATGTGTGTGTGTGTGTGTGTGTGTGTGTACATACAGTATGCATGGGTGTGTTTCTATATACACGTTTGTCTATGTGTGTGTGTGTGTGTGTGTGTGTGTGTGTGTATGTGTGTGTGTACATACAGTATGCATAGGTGTGTTTCTATATACACCTTTGTCTATGTATGTATGTATGTGTGTGTGTGTGTGTGTGTGTGTGTGTGTGTGTGTGTGTGTGTGCTCCTGTGTTGGCACCTGCATGACCTCATGTATGTACGCCTGACAGCAATGTTTTTTTCAAGCTATGTTTTGTGTGTCCTCTGTGGATCAGGTGCTATTATGAACACACATCCTGTGAGGTGTGAAGGAGTCTCTCGGCTCATGCGTGTTTCATTATGGCTCCTTCTGTATCTGGTGGAACAGGACCGTCCAGCTACGGCTCAACCTCATTCTTGTCCCTGTCAAACAGCACACACACACACACACACACACACACACACATACAGACGCAGCCTTCAGGGCCATAACTGCTCAGACAAGTACTAACTTAAGCACACACATAATGCTCCACTTGTCCGAGAGGCTTTTCATCCAGCGTACAGGTTAATTAAAATTCAAATACGGTTTGCCTTATTTGCATATATGTCATATTATTATGATTTATCTCAAGGCAGTGTTAGTATTTGACTTTACTGCACAGCTCCTTTTTTAATTTAACTCAGTTTGACTTCATTTTTTTTGGCCTTTTGTTCATAAATTTTCAATTTTGGACTTTCAGTGGAGTCGTATTCTGATGCTGTGATGTTATCATGTTATTGCTTCATAAATAGCTGATTCAGAGCAAGCTGTAATTAAAAAAATAACCAAAAAACGAGTTATTAACCCTCCTGTTGTCCTTGAGTCAAGGAAGGAAGGGAGGGAGGGAGGAAGGAAGGAAAGGAGGGAGGGAAGAAGGAAAGGAGGGAGGAAGGAAGGAGGGAGGAAGGAAGGAGGGAGGAAGGAAAGAAGGAAGGAAAGGAGGGAGGAAGGAAGGAAGGAAAGGAGGGAGGAAGGAAAGAAGGAAGGAAAGGAGGGAGGAAGGAAGAAGAAAGAGAGAAGGAGGGAATTAAGGACAGGAGGAAAGGAGGGAGGAAAGAAAGAGAGAAGGAGGGAGGAAAGAAAGAGAGAAGGAGGGAAGGAAGGAAAGCAGGGAAGGAGGGAGGAAAGAAAGAGAGAAGGAGGGAAGGAGGGAGGAAAGAAAGAGAGAAGGAAGGAAAGGAGGGGAGGAAGGAGGGAGGGAGGAAAGAAAGAAAGAGAGAAGGAGGGAATTAAGGAAAGGAGGGAAGGAAAGGAGGGAGGAAGGAAGTAGAAAGAGAGAAGGAGGGAATTAAGGAAAGGAGGGAGGAAGGACGTAGAGAGGGAAGGAAAGGAGGGGAGGAAGGAGGGAGGGAGGAAAGAAAGAGAGAAGGAGGGAATTAAGGAAAGGAGGGAAGGAAAGGAGGGAGGAAAGAAAGAGAGAAGGAGGGAAGGAAGGAAAGCAGGGAAGGAGGGAGTAAAGAAAGAGAGAAGGATGGAAGGAGGGAAGGAACGGAGGGAGAAAGGACGAAGAAAGAGTTAAGGAGGGAATTAAGGAAAGGAGGGAAGGAAAGGAGGGAGGAAGGAAGTAGAGAGGAAGGAAGGAAGGAAGGAACAGTGAAAACGGACGGGGTCAATTTGACCCGGTAGGACGACCCGAGTTATTAAAGTTTTGGTCTCATGAGTGGCAATAGTGTCGATGTAATGCATTAACAGTGAGGAGCCTTTTTCTTTTTCTCACACTGTGATTAATACGATGATAATGATTTCAGCTGCATCGGCGAGTCTTTAAGGTGAAAGACGAGATGGCGAAAGATAAATGATTCCTGTAAAGAGGAAATGTGAGCTGCTTTGTGTTTTCCTGTAATCTAATGTCGTAATCATCAAATAACACTTTTTATCATAACTGTTGGATTTCTACTCACATTCACACTGTAGCCGCTAAGTAAGTAACGTTGCAGTCTGATACAATGCTTACAAAAGGAGCTGTCTCATAATTTAGCCTTCGGCGTCCATTAGAGGTTTCTGGTATTTTAAAAGAAAATAAATAAGAAGGGGGAGAAAAAGACCTTGGTGGAGTTGTTGAATGTGAATATGTTTAAAAGCTTAATTAACTCTCATATACACTCAGGTGTTTGTCCGCATCCATTTCAAGGACAGTCAGACAGAGACGTGCTTTAAATGGTTAAGCACCTTAAAGGAAACATCTTGGGCTTTTTTTTTTTTTTTTTTTTTTTTTTTTTTTGGGAGTTTCTTTTTACTTTTATGCTGTTATGATGTTGGATGTCAAACATGGTCTAATTTCCAAAGCCTGTGGTGAATGTAGAGTATATAAAATGCTTCCTGCGAGTCAAAAATCAGGGCTTCAACTCTACTCTGAATGTTTTGTTTGCAAAGTTAGCTCTACTTCCTCCTCAAGATGATGTCAGGTTGTTTATACTAGCTCACAATCGGCTGTTCATACTGATGTCAGATTGGATCTAGACTCAAATGTGTTACAGTATATCCATGGGTTTATATTTCAAGTTAAAAAAGAAAAGAAAAATAAGTAAAATCCTTCTACTGGTCTAGTAATCTACCTGGAAATCTGCTGAGATGGAGGTTTGTGGAAGCTAACAGGCTAGGCTAATGTGAAGGGGGTTAAGGGGCGGCCGGAGCTAAAACGACCTGTTTCAGACAGAGGCTGAAATGAGGGGCTGCATAAAGGACCAGTATGGTAAATGGACTGTACTTATATAGCTTATATAGCACTCAAAGCGCTTTACATTACATGTCGTTCACCCATTCACACACATTCATACACTGATGGCAGAAGCTACCACGCTGGGTGCCAACCTGCTCATCAGGCGGGAATTTAACCATTCATTCACATTCATACACCGTTGGCACAGCAACAGGAGTAATTTGGGGTTAAGTGTCTTGCCCAAGGACACATCGACATGTGGACTGGAGGAGCCAATTGGAGGACGACCGCTTTACCTCCTGAGCCAAAGATAAATTAGGAGTTAAATTAAGGGTGTGAAACATAGGCGCACCAAGAGGTCGAATCCAGCCCACTGGGTAACTTTGCTAAGTGTGAAAATTGTAGTAAAGTAAAGTGAGTTTTTTTAATGAAATGCACTGCTATTCTTGCTTATTTTCATTCACAGTCAAGGCTTCTGGACATTCAGCTTGATATAATTGTCCTTCACATCTGAATCACACTGCAAGTCAAAGTTTTCCTCTGTACACTTAGACACATTTGATCAGTATCTCTTACCAGATTACCCATAGATGGTTTATTATAGTAAAGTTATCTATATTATTCATAGATTATTATGCAATGGTTTTACTGGTCTGGCCCACTTAAGATCAAATTGGGCAGTGTATGGCCCCTGAACTAAAACCCCTGAGTTAAACTGTAATTCATGCAGAAATATTCCATTAAAGCCACAGAATAGCTGGAGATGTGCATGATGTGTCCTCCAAAAGCCCAATACTGCATATTGAACATGTACATTCAGTCCAATTTATGCACAGAGTGATCTCACACACACACACACACACACACACATACTGTACTCTACCACAACCACAGATACCCTGTCGTATAGCTCCAACACTTATTTCATTGAGCCGACCCAGTCATTACACAGATTCCAACCCACCAAGGCAGAAACACAAAGCGGAGGTGGCTGTGACGGGCTGCCGACAGCTCACCCTGCCCCTCACCCTTCCCCTCACCCTCCCCTCCTCCTGTCTTACGATGTAGCACAGGGGCCGCTCGTTTTCTTCCAAGCTTTTGCCACATGCAGTTCATTTTTCATCTCGTGTGGCTTGCACGCTCAATTTGTCCAATAATAAGGTGTGAGAATTAATTGCGTTGTATTGCTGTTGGAGCTCCGAGCATAAGTCACACAAGGGGGGGAAAAGGGAAAAGTGAGTGTTGGATTCTCTCCAGCTCCATCTTATTTTAAGTGTGTAAAAATGTTCCTGTCCATGTCTGAAAAACAGTACATAAACCTCTGGTCTTTAAATGTGGAAGCACGTAGAATAAAGTATCGGGCATCATGAAGTTAGTTTAAGGGAAATGCCGACTGCTGTAACAGATAATAAATCACCCGCTCACACAGACACGCACTGAGGCTCTCGCTCCTGCTGCGTTTGTAAGACAGGTGGAGCCTGTCTGAGCACATAACCTAGAGCTCCCCTTCTCTCTTCTTTTTTTTTTTTGCCCCTTTCACCACGGCTCTAAAACTGTAATACTGATGAAGAATCGCTGGGATTCAAAGGCGTGTTTAAGTAGCGCAAAATGAAAACTGACATCCAACCTCAAACACGCTCTATCTTCTCTCTCTCTCTGTGTGTGCTCGCTTTTAATCGCTAACACATTGGCATACGCACAGCCTGGATATGTTATGTACAGACGACCACATGGACACAATTTTCCCTCAAGTTCTTTAGGCAAATACACACAGGTGGCAAATTTATTCCGGATGAACTCATACACACTAGAAAAACATCTTTCTCATGCACATACGGCGCCGTGGATGTTGCACTTGGACTGATTCTCTACGTGTGTCATGTGTGAAAACGCACATTTTCCAAGTCTTCGCTTTAATGTTCTTATATTGATTCATAAAAATCCGAAATCCATCTTTTAATATACGCCTTTTGGAGTTTGAATCAGGCGGGGAGCTTCGGTCCTCTGAAATGAGGCCAACGCGGAAGTAACTTAGAACTGCATTCTATCAAAAGGCCACCAGGGGGCGACCGTCTCTATACAAGTCAATGGAGACTTCACCAACTTCTTACTTGATTTCTAACCTCAGTAAACGTTTTCAAAATGTGTTTATGGTCTCAATCGCTAGTTTAAAGCCTTCTTCAATGCAGTATGATGTTCATTTGGGACATTTTGGCCTCCCTGATTTTATATGTGACGATAAAGCAGGGTATGCATTGGGGGCGTGGCTACGTCCTGATTGACAGGTTGATTGACCAATGTCCTCGAGATCCAGCCCTCGCAACCATAGCAACCTCCCCGCTCCGCCCATGCTCCGCCCCACCTTATGCCCATATAAGTAGAATCCGTGATTTTATTTTTCCCAGCATGCCCTTGAAATTTTCAAGATGGCGCTGCCCAGATTCGAAACTATTGGCTTCCGAGCAGCAGTCCACAAACCAATGGGTGACGTCACAGATGTTACGTCCATTTCTTTTATACAGTCTATGGTTTAAACCTGAAATGAATCCACACGTCTGCCTTCAGTGGAGCAGCTCCCGCCATGTTCAAAGAGAGATGTGGACTGAAGATCTTGTGATGTGAGATCTCACTGCAGTCCGCTCTGCTCAGAGGCAAAGTGTGTGTTTTCCTGAGCTATTACTGATGTTTGCATTACAGTAGGTATATTTGTCGCCACCTCATTGATGCCGGCTGCCTGGTGATTCAATTTAACATCTGAAGTAGTTGAATATACACTGCAGTTAAGAAAGACACTTATCTGGACACTCAATACTCGCTGGGTGTAGAGTTGCACCATGCAGCATTTTTCTTTTTCATAGTCAGGCAAAACTGGTCTTGTAAGTGAAATATCGATGTCATGGATCATGGATCGAATCGCAAAATCCGTGGGCCGTGTGTGTGTGTGTGTGTGTGTGTGTGTGTGTGTGTGTAACATTTGTGAAAAAGAAAACAAGGAGAATAAATGGAAAAGATGAAATGATTGAGCAACTGTTTCATTTTATTCCTCAGGGATGTTTGCAATGAAAAGTCCAAACTTTGTGCTCTGACACTCTTGGCTCTCATCATGTTCTTCCACTGCTCCTCCTCTCTCTCTCTCTCTCTCTCTCTCTCTCTCTCTCTCTCTCTCTCTCTCCTTCTCTCCACCCCTTTGTTCTGTTTCTTATCACCGTCTCGATTTTACGAGTCCAAAAACTGTAAACTGCCTGTTCTCTTAATCTAGTCTGACACTGTTCAAAAAAATAAGTGAATCTCATCACAGCAAGGAGTGTGTTTGCACTTCTGGACACGCATGTGCACCGCACGTGTACAATGCCTGATCTTGTGTGTGTGTGTGTGTAAATTTGTGAAGCTGCTAGCCTGAGTTCGCGGTACACATGTGGGCATCTGTACTTTATGTGTGTGTGTGTGTGTGTGTGCTGTGTATGATGAGGGTTTGGCATTAATCAGATCCAGGACCACACAGGAACTCGCAGGGAGCTGGTGGGAATCGCCCTCAGTACCCCAACCTGAGTCTCTGCCAAGAAAATCACCTTCCAGCCTATTGGCTCCACCTTTTGGGCCCCACCAAGTTCCCCTCCTCCCTCACCACCTTCTCATCTTTCATAGATTCTGCTGGATGCAGGCAGGAAAAAACTCAGATTATAGTGTGAGCGGGTGTAGTTATGACTCTGGGGCGCCCATGGGCCTCACCAGGCCTTGTAGGCTTTATCACACCCCTGGGTGGGAGGGATCGGAGGGGGGGCATGTAAGAAATGACCAGGTTGGTCCTTTGTGAATGTGTGTGTGTGATTCTGTGGTCTCTTTACAGTATGTGTTTTACTGCTCATTACAGAGGTGGCTGAGATGTGGAGATGAATGGAAAGGCTTGAGGGGGTTGAGAAAGGTGACATGGGGGTATGGCGTGTGTGTGTGTGTGTGTGTGTGTGTGTGTGTGTGTGTACAGGTTTGTGAACATATGTGTCTTAAAGACTTGTGTGTATATGTGCATATACATTCATGTACTATATGCTATAGACTAGCCTTGGATGGCATCTATTTTATCTATTTTTAATACCTTCATTCTTTTTTAATGTTTCACTGGTGCATCAGATATGTGACTGTATTGGTACAAGAAAAAGAAAAAAAAGCAACACTTTTAGCAGCTAATGGGTTTGTGCCAGTGTACTGCGTCAGACCTGCTTATCATGAGGTTGAGTAGCTTGGCTCCGCCTCCCAGTGTGGCCATGTGGAATGACTGTAAACACTTCTGATTTCCGATGTGGTCTCACTACACATCATACAAACCAGCCCTGAGTGAGAATTAACTGTGTTTTTACCACAACTTTCTTGTAACAAATAATGTAGGCGTCTTTGGATAGCTCACCTGTATCATCACATCTGCACCCATAATATAACCAAACAGGGGCGGAGGCGTATTTCAAATTTTTTTTATGAGTCTTGTATATCCACCGGCACTCATCGTATTTCTCAGTTTGGCTGCCTGCCCGTTCTTACAGATGCATATATGATGACTGACGGATCTGTGGTGGCGCTTATTGTGCAATACACCAATGCATC